>BDSI01000070.1:0-57500 GCA_003117195.1 Eudorina sp. 2006-703-Eu-15 | reverse complement strand
CGCCCCCGCCGCCGTCGCCATGGAGTCCCGCCCGCCGCTTGTGGGCTCCGGCGGCGGCACCGCCGGCATGAGCAGAGGCACCGCCGCCGCCGCCACCTCCGCCAGCCGCCGCCGCCAGCGCCTGTCCCGCGCCCAGCTGCGCCGCCACCAGCAGCTCGTCCCGCAGGATGGGGTTCCGGAGGAATTCTGACATGACGCCCTGCCGTACAACCACGCGAGCGGAAAGATCACCGCCGTCTTCATGGACACTCCCTTCGCCCTTCAGCCCTCGAGCGCTCTCCAAACCCCACCTGTAAACTATGGTTTGAGTGCCTACCATGACGTTACAACAGTTGCAGCAAGGACACACCGGTGCATGGACAGGACAGGACGTGCCAGCGACGGAAGGGGCTCTAGTTGGTGCTTGTAGCACCCACCATCACGACGGCCGCAGGCCCACTGGGCAGGGACCTAGTGCCGCGGCTCGCACACAGGAGCTGCTGGGACGCCACGTGCCGCCTCCTTGGCCCTCATAGTGCGGCCGGGGGACGTCCCCCGCCAGACACCTAATACCTGACCCCTGACCCCTGACCCCTGACACCTCCCCGACTACTGAACTACTCTACTTCAGGGCTATGGGGATGTTTTTGTGCCTTCGGTTGCGGTGGCTTGGCTCCTGTCTTGTATTCCTTGCTGTAGCTGCACCGCCGCACGCCGCGCACCCGACCCCAGCCCAGCGCCCCAGCCCAGCGCCCCAGCCCAGCGCCCCAGCCCAGCGCCCCAGCCCAGCGCCCCAGCCCAGCGCCCCAGCCCAGCGCCCCAGCCCAGCGCCCCAGCCCAGCGCCCCCAGCCCAGCGCCCCAGCCCAGCGCCCCAGCCCAGCGCCCCAGCCCAGCGCCCCCAGCCCAGCGCCCCAGCCCAGCGCCCCAGCCCTTCGTCCCCCAGTCGCACTCACCACGCCCCACACCCCCGCCAGCGCCACTTGGTTGCCCTTGTACTGCCGCAGCAGCGCCGGCCCCGTGGTCGACACCTTGGACAGGATGTCGCGCATCAACACGGATAGGGCCCGCAGGGCGCCGCCGCCGCCGCCGCTGTTGGTGTTGTTGTTGGTGGTGGTGCCTGGGGTATTCGCGCCGCCGCCCGCGGGGGCGGGTAGCAGGTTCGGCGACAGCAGCGCTGCCAGCAACGTGGTGGGCACCCCGGGGCCGCCGCCTCCGCCTCCGGCTCCGCCTCCGCGGCCTTCCAGGGCGGCCAGGGGCCTCGCTGAGGGTCGGGTCGGGTCGGGTCGGGTCACAAAGCGATCGAATCAGGAGACGCACAGAAGCACAGAAGTACGAACATGCACAGGTGGATACGACAAATGCGTGTGGCCTGCGGGTTCACGGAACATCTCGAAGGGGCCGCAGGTGAACGACAGGGCCGTACACCCTGACGGATGCCGTACTTCCCCCGCCCCGTGGGAACCCCCCGCTCACCGCCCCTGTCCTTCCTGCGCAGCTGCAGCCGGAACGCCGCCGCGGGTTGTTGCTGCTGCGCGTGCGGCGGCGGTGTGGGGCCGTGCTGCATACCGCCCTCCCCCTGCGGGTGTGCCGCGCCGCCTCCTGCCGCTGCGGCTGCTGCCGCTGCCGCGGCTGTAGCTGCTGCTCCGGAACCCGCTCCTCCGGCTTCGTGTCCTCCGTCCGCTGCGGCCGGCTCTCCCGACATGGCCTCCGAAACCAGCCCTGGTGTCTGCCGCGGGGGCGCCGGGGGCCTGAGGCGGGCGTTGGGCTGCCGCAGCAGCCACCCGATCGTCGCCAGGCTGCAACAGCCTGAAAGGGGGGGGCGGCGGGCGGGGTGGGCTTCAGGGTATAGCGGGGAGGTAGGGGCCCGGAATGGAGGTAGGGGCCCGGGTGTCATGGCCCTCTGACATTCCCTAGTACGGTACTGTCCGTCCGCCTCCGGATCCTGGCTCTGGCACGCTGCGCCGATCACATCTGCCTCCCAATCATTCGGTGACTCCCCGCTTCCCCCAGGTCCGTCTGGGTCTGATGTTTGCGGCATGTGGCGAGGCTGTGGGCCTGCAGCTCATCGCGCGGGGTGCGCAGTTCAGCCGCCCCAGAATGCCCCAGAGAACAGGCCCCAGAGAACAGGCCCCAGAGAACAGGCCCCAGAGAACAGGCGCCCCTGGACCTCTAGCAATGGGCAAACCTTCGGTCCCCTACCCCCCTTCCCCCGGAACGGCCTCACCTGCCGCCACCGCCCCCACCCTCTCCAGGTGGCTCTTCCTCATGCACTCGGTGAGGCACCGTACCAGCAGCGCCACCTCTTCCTCACTCCACACCCCGTCCAGGGGCGACCGAGGACCCGTCTCCGCCTCCCCGCCGCCGACCCCGCCGCCACCTGACGCGGTGGCACCGCCGCCGCCGCCGCCGCCGCCGGCAGCCCCGCCCGTGACCCCCGCGACGTCCCCTGGGCCGCCGCCGCCGCCCAGCGCCGCCCGGCTGCGGTTGCTGGCTAGGGCCCCCGCCCCTGGAGCTGCCGCGGCGGCGGCGATGTTGTTGGTGGTGGAGAGGGAGGTGCCGCTGGACGCCACCGCGATCTCCCACATCCCGGTGTAACCTGCGAGGTGGAAGGGGCGACTCGTGACTCATGACCCACATGTTGGCACGGGTCGAGACAAGCACCGTGACAAGCTGTCAAGCTCCAGGGGGGGTAAAGGGTAAAAAGAAAAAGACATAGGGGGGGAGGGGGTATCCGGGGGACCCAGTTCCGGGGGAACCGGGCGAGGGCCGACTCATCCAGGCCCCAACCGGCAGGGCCACCCGCCCACCCGCCTGACAGCCCACCCGCCCATCCGGCCCACCCACGCACACCCGACCATCCAATTCGATGTTAGCCACAGCGCCTGGCCAGCCCAGCCAACCAGTACCCAAACCGCAAACCCAAGCCTCCCCCTGTCCTGACCCGCGCAGCGCACATCCACGCGCCCCCATCCGTGCCGCCACCCACCCTCCAGGTGTCGTACATAGGCCGCCGACTTGGCCTCCGAGGCACTGGCCCGGAGCTGCAGGGCCGCCAGATCGGCCCGGTGGCCGGGCAGCAGCCGCTGCAGCCGCTGCCAGCCCGCCTCGTCCGTCACGTGGAGCAGCAGGGAGGGCGTCCGGGGGCCGGTGCCCGGGTCATCATCGGCGCCTGCCCCGGCTCCGAAGGGCCCCCCTGCCCCTGCCCCATCTTGCGCCGCCTGCAGTCCCGGCGGCAGGACCGCCTCCAGGTGGAACTCATAGGCCTCGGGGCGGGGCGGCCGCCGCACGGGGAGGTCTGCGGGGAGAGAGCGAGAGACGGTTGGGATGAAAGGCGGGGAGGGGGAAGGGAGCGTGGTGGTGGGGGTGGTGGTGGTGGTGTGGGGGATGAGGGAGGGGCAGGGTGAGATAGGATGGGGTGAAGAGATTGGGATTAGGTGGGAAAGGGCTGGGGAAGTGGACTCCGCAGCTGAAGGGGATCTTCGCATGCCGCGGCGGGGCAGGCCGTAGCAGGACCGTTATACTTTTCATGTGCTGGTAGAAGGTGGTTGGGGACTGGTATGGGGGCTTGTATGAGTGCGGGGCGTTGAACCGGGAGTGGCCGAATAGCGGTTGATAAGCGCAGCGGTTGGGAAACAAGTCCCGCTCGGATGGTGGTTGTGGTAATGATCCATTTCCATGTCATGCATTTGTTGTTGCCATGCGTAAGTCAAGCCGATTGCAAGCACAACTTATGCAAGCATGCGGGCATGTGCGGGCGCGGGTCCCACCGCGAGTCCTCGCCAAGATGTCTTGGATATCCCGCCATGAATCTCCAGCATGGAATTTAACGACTGTCCCTGCTTTTCCGTGGTCTGCAAATGCAAGTAGAAGTGTCCTTGTAGCAGTTTGACGATGCATTTAGCATAAAATAAAATGATTGTTACCTTCTAAATCTATCTTGACAATCAACTCCCGGTCCACATTGAACGCGTGCATTCTTTCGGGTTGCTAAAAAAGCAAAAAACCGAAGTCATGTAAAATCCATTATACTTCACGAAATAATATGTTTCAAACCTGTCATATTTTAATAATCATGGCCTCAACATGTTGTTGGAAGACCAGGGTTAACTGTGGTTTCAGAGCGTACGCCTTTCGTGAGTACAGCAATCATTTTGCCACACAACCCGAGATATCAACATGGGTATACCACATATGCATAACATCCAACTGCACGTAAGAAGGACGCAGCACAAGAACAATCAAGGACCCTGGACGCTTGTCGACGTGCCAGCCGTTGGGATGGCACCGTCGAGGTTCCGCTGCGTGCCATGTGGCCGGCCAGCTTTGGTCTGCACCCATTGCCGTGCTATTGGGGCCGCCATAAGGTGTCATCTAGAATGCTTTCTTTGCCACGGTGTAACTCGGTGTAACCGTACCACTCGCTGGCACTCGCAAAGGCGGGTTACAGTACAGCTGCTGCGTTGGTGGTGTATGACGGTGTATACTGGGTTGAGGTGATAACAAGTACATAACCTGGTGGCGCGTGGTGATGGGGCGACAGCCGGCTTGGAACCTTCTGACGGCTCGTTAAATGAGGTTCCGCGGGCAACGAGGTTTTCAAAGGTTTCGACGCCACAAGGGCAATGCGCTAACCACGACGATGAGGCCAATGGGGCTTTTGATAATGAGAGCGCAAAGGTTGGACATCTTCATCATCTATTGGCCTGCATCGACGCTGTCACCTGTCGCGTCCTGTCTGGTCCTGTTGCGTAGGTTGCACACTGACTATGACTTACGCAGGCCAACATAATGCCTTCGTATTTTGATGATACCGAAAGGGCATCTTGAAATCCAGGAGATGCATTTCAGTTGACGGTATGCAGAAACTGCTGGCGAACGCAAGCTATCCTGCCTGTGCAGCAGGTTTCAATGATGTTCCTCAAGCAGCGAAGCTTCCTTACGTTTATGTTCTTCCCCAGTAATAACGGCCGAATGCAGTTTGCAGTACTTGGTCGACGGTTTCTAGGATGGTACCGTACGGCACACACTTTCAAAACCGGACCTTTCGGTTGTAGAGGGATACTACTTGCATGTCGAATTAGAGCCACACGCGCGCAGTTGACTTATATATCATCTGAGCAATCTGCGTACAAAGCGGAGGCCCCTGCCCGATGAGAGCGCCACATTAGCAAGGTCGCAGTTTAAATTGAAGGTCTTCGCGGCCAGTTCACAAACCGAATAATTGGAGCTCATATTTTTCCCTAAGCATTTTCAGCATGCCAGCAGCTTCGCCGTCGAAGGCATCTGCCGTCGAGGATGAGCAAGCAAAGCGCGCCAAGATATCAAAAATCCAGAACGATGCGACGCTGACGGATGCAGAAAAAATGCAGCGCATTCAAGCCCTCCACGGTGGAAGCAAATGGCTTGCCGCTGCGGAGGCGACAAGCGGTGCGTGGTGCACAACAGGGGCGAGGCAACCAATCGACTCTCCTCTTCAGCGCTGGCAGCAGGATAGAACAACTTCACTGGAACTTTGGTTACCTCCAATTATAACTCATACGCACCGAATGTGGGCCGCCCGTCGCAGACCCCCTGGAAGGGCTTTCCAAGGAAGAGCGGGACAGCATCACTTGCGGTATCTGCATGGACATCGTCAGCAGGCCCGTCACGGTACGTCACCCATTTCGTGGCCGGCTTGGGTGCCCAACGGCCCTTGCCATTGGGAACCGCGGATATGCCCTTCGAGCCCAGCACGTGACCGTTTTCGCGGATTGCTCGATTGCGTTTGGCTGCTGGGACGGACAGACTCAGCCGGCAATGGGGGTGTGCCTGCGCGGGCGGGTGCTTGAACCCGTAGGCCCTATTAACCCAGACGTGCGCCTCAGGCGGGTGAGAGTCGTGCGCCCACTGCGGACACGCCGCCCCCACACGGGCACGAGAACCGAATAAGAGAGTTGAATGTCCAGCTTCCTGACATGGCGGCAAGCACGCGCGTGTTCGAAAAATAAAGTACAATCGATGCGCTGACCCGGTCAAGCTGTGCTGTGCTGAGCTCCGTTGAACCCACATGGGGACTCCGTGAATGTGCAGGAGCTGAAGGCGCGACCTAGGAATCCCGCCTGCCATGCAAATCCCACCTCTTGCAAATCCCAACTGCCTTTTCCCTGCGCCCTGCGCCCGTCCCCCTTCTCCCTTTGGTCCTTGCCCCCATTTGCACGCACCACCCGGCACTTTGCAGCTGCCCTGCCAGCACAACATGTGCCTCGACTGCCTCAAGGGCATCCGCAAGATGGACGCCAACATGCGCAAGTGCCCCTACTGCCGCAAGGAGCTCTCCGCAGGCTTCATTGATAACGCCAGGTCCGTGTGGAGGGGGGGGGGTTCGGGGGCCTTGCACGGTTGGCCCGTGCGTGCGATAATCGTGCCTAGCCACAGCCCGTCGCGCCGCAAGCAGTGGCGCTATCCACAAATAACTGCCGGCCATTTCGTTAAGTAAATCAGCAAACTAGTTTCTCTCTTGTACCGGTGACCCTCCACCTTGAACGACGCGTGCAAACCTGGCTACTCCTGGACCCATGGGATACGAGCCGAAGTGCCGGACCGGACCCAAGGCAATCAGGCAGCGTGTCCTCCTTGCCACTGACACCTGGTTCGGCTCTAAACACGGCCTTCCCGGTGCACAACAGGGGGCACTAGCCCGCCCGCCCCCACTGCGCGCTCGGATGTGGTCAGACGATCCGACCGGCCGGTGGACGCGACGGCACGTGTGGTGTTGGTGGTGCCTTAACTTGCGCCGTTTGGCCCCTGCGCCCTGACACTGCAGGATTAACATGGCCATGGTCTCCTTCGTGCGCGCGAGGAAGGCGCAGTGCGCCGGCAGGAAGACGGCGGTGGCGGCCCGGGTCCACGTGCCGACCAAGGAGGAGGAGGAGCGGCCGGAGGAGGCGTTCATCACCAACAGGGCGGTCAGGTGGGTGGGCGGTCGCGGGGCGGCAGCGGACGGAGTCAATCGGGGCTTTGATCGGCTCACCCAGCGGCCTCGATAGAAGAGGAAAAGATTCGGATGGCGAAACGGCCTCGGCGGTTGTCCTCTCAGGCTCCTCAGCTGTGCCCAATATCGTCCAGCAGCCGCTTCCCGTTTCCTTTTGCCGAAAGTAGGCTGGGCAGGTTCGTCCTTACACGCGCGCTGGTCGCTGGGGCGGTGCACCAATGAATGGATTGACGGATGGACGGAGCGGACGGCGGGAAGGATGAAGGGGGGATGCAGCAACCGACCGACCGACCGACACGGCGTGGCCCCCGCCCCTCGCCGCACTGCCCCGCGCAGGAAGGGAATGGCCAACGCGGCCAGCGGCAGCCTCAAGATGACCTGCCCGGTGGACCACTTTGGCCCCATCGGCCCCGAGTTCGACCCGCGGTGGAACCGGGTGAGAGCTGGCGCCGGTCGGTGCTTGCGGCCAGGGTCCCAGGCCACCCCTCCGGCTACCTCTCTCAATAGCGCCCCGTGACAGCGGGTCACCAAGGGGCCGTCCAATGTGACTGCCGCCGAGCGTCCTGGCTGCACCTCTCCCGCTGACTCGTAACCGGTCAAGTTGAGTGAGGGGCCGTCCCCACCGCTCCAACTGGTCTGCTACCCCGGAGGTGACCTAGCTGCCCGATCGCCCGCGTGTGTCTACCGTGTCGTTGTCGTGGCCTTAACATTTGCGCATGTTGTGATTCTATATGCGCGTGTTATTCTATGATGTCGTTCTATTAATGCGAGCACACACATGAGCTTCGGTCGGGCGGGCTTCTCATTAAACACACATGAGAATTGTTTGGGAAGCCTGGGGGGTCGCGTTTTGCGGTAAACAGCAGCACCTGGCCGTTCCACCGCTGTTTGCCCGCAGGGTGTGGTGGTGGGCGATATGTACCCGAACCGAATGGCGTGCAGGTGGGTAAGAGGTATCGGGGCGTGCGGGCGCCGCTTGGCCGTCCGTTGCTGGCCAGTGCTCTTGGTCTGGACCATGCAACCAATCGACGGCCGTCGCGCCGCGGGGCTTGCTGGGGATGTTTGCCGTAACTCGCCCCGTACCCCGACCGACGCAGGATGTGGAACGTGCACCTGCCGCATGTCGCCGGCATCGCTGGGCAGGGCAACCGGGGTGAGCAGTGGGGGCCAGGGCCGGGGGTTCGGTTCGGATCACTGACATTGCTAGCAAACCGCCAACAACACCGCTGCGAGCATCTTGAAGCCACTGTGAAGCCTGTCGGAGCGGTCGGGGCGTGCAGGGAAAGCAGGGGGGACTGCGGCGGGGACTTCGGGGCACACACAACTTACCCTTAGCGTCATATACTGCGATGAAGCTGCGTTGCGACACTCTCAGCCACTTTCACCAGCTCCTATTTTCTTGTGGGTACGGCCTGCTGATTTCTCTGCCCTGCCATTGGTCTCGCGTTGGGGTCCAAGCGCGCACTGCTGCTGGCGCGAACGGCCCCGTCGTTCTCTTCTCCCCGTCCCACCGCAGGGGCCCAGTCCGTGGTGCTGTCGGGCGGCTATGTGGACGATGTGGACGAGGGCGAGTTTTTTCTCTACACGGGCAGCGGCGGCAAGGTAAGTGGGGCGTAGTCTGCCGTGTTTATAAAGAAACGGTTGCCGTGGTGTGGACGAAATGACCGAAGTTTAATGTGAAGGGGACTGCATTTGACTGACTGACTGACCGACTGTATAAATGACCACGTAGAATGATTGAATGAGCTGTCCTCTTGGCGAAGTTGCCGGTCTGACAAGGGCACACCGGCAAGGCGCACCCCTTCGCACCACAGCCATCGTGCTCCGCCAGTCTCGCCTCCGCCGTCCTGATGTTTATCGAATGTGTGGGTATGTGTGCTGCGCTTTCCGTTCAGGACCTGAGCGGTAACAAGCGCAACGGAGCCCACGACCGCGATCAGGTGGGGCACGGGTGGGACAACGACCGCCCATTCCCGCTTCGCTGCCCCACGTGCTGTGCCCACACACACACGGAAAGAGGTGTTGCTGTACACTCGAACACGAACTTCCCGACGGCATGGATGCTACTCATCCGCGCGCCGCGTCGCCAAACTGCTTTCTAACTGCCACAACGACCAACCACCCAAGATCGCTGGCCAGCGCACTTTCATGTTCGTTGTTCCGTGTGTCCACCCTGTCGGGCCCACTCGGCTCGACCCTGGATGTGCGACTGCCCAAACTCTTTCATTCACACGCCCGACTTGCTCCCTCGCGCGCGCCCTGGCATCCCCTCCCTTCTCCCCTCCCCTCCCCCCCCTCCCCCAGGAGTTTTCCCGCTACAACCTGGCGATCAAGAGGTCGTGCGAGGAGGGCCTGCCCGTGCGTGTGGTCCGCAGTCACAAGGTCCGCATTGGCGGAGGTGGCGCATTTTGGTGGAGGGTGACCGCTAAGGGTGGATGGCTTGAGTTGCTTTGGGGGCGATCCAGGCGAACTCAAATGAATCGCTATGGCAAGGTGCAAGGGCGTCCCTCTTGAGTGGTTGCCTGGCCGAACCCCACGAGGGCTCCACCCGTTTCCCGGGTCATATCCCCCTATCTTCAGTCATGTGCCCCTATCTTTGGGTTCTGACCCACGGCTTGCTGCCCCGTGCAACTGTGCTCACAACCCGCGCCCCGCTCGAACCCACCTGCTCGCAATCATGCACATGATCGCATGCAGGAGAAGCGGAGCGCCTACGCGCCGAAGCTCGAGTCGCTCGAGGAGATGCAAGAGGCTGCAGCCGGGAAGAAGAAATCCGGTCGGTCGCGTAAATCGGCGGCGGCGGCGGCGGACGACGATGACGGCCAGCCGGCTGATGATGAGGAGGATGAATCTGAGGGGCAGGACGACAGCGACGGCGAGGAGAGCGAGAGCGGCAGCGACAGCGGCAGCGGCTCGGACGACGCAGCGAGCGACGCCGATGGGGAGGGGGAGGACGAGGATGGGGAGGCGGAGGGCGGCGAGGAGGGCGGCCAGAAGAAGGGGTCCATCCAGCTGGCCAAGGCCATTGCCCACAATCCGGTCCGCTACGACGGGATCTATCGGGTCCTGGCCTGCTGGCGAGCTAAAGGGGAGGCCAGCTACCTCGTGTGCAGGTGGGGAGGGGCAGGGTGAGGAGGTGTGCAGGTAAGGGGGGAGCGGGTTGAATTGAAAAAAAGGGGCATGGTGCAGGAGGGGCAGGGGTGGAGGTTGCTGTCGTGATCGGTTGGTACCAACTAGGTGGGGAGGACGCGGTATTGAAGCGTAAGCCAGGGCGCATCCACGAATGGACCACCAAGGGCAACGTCTCCCCTGTTGGAGCTCAGTCATTCTCCCCGATCTGTGCAGTGATTAGGGTATCGTGCCTTCGTGCGCAGCCCCTCGCCTCCGCCGCGCAGATCCCCGTCATCTCGCCTCTTGCTGTCCGTGCGTCTCTAGGGGCTCCCGGCCATTCGTGCGATAGGTACTTCTATTCCATCGTGCAACTATATTCCTATACTCGGTTCGGTGTCGCCGGCGACGCTGGGCACAAACTCACTGGCTCCCCTCATCCCCTCGTCCCCTCTCACCCCCTCGTCCCCTCACCCCCGTCATCCTGGCTGCAGGTACCTGTTCGTGCGGTGCGACAACGCCCCTGCCCCCTGGTCCTCGGACGACTGCGGCGACAAGCCCCGACTGGAGGTCGGTGGGGCGGGAGACGCGGGTTCGGGGCGCGGGGTTTGAGGTCGCTCCGTATTAGGACACCGCTGGGCCGAGCAAGGCCCACCCGCAGCTGGGGTCCTGGTGACATGGAGCAGCACCGGCGGACGGGGTAGTGGTGTACACACCATCGCTTGATCACGCCTATCCTTTTACACATGCTATACTCCAGGGCTCAGCGAGCCGCTCATATCCCCACGCCGGGGTGTTGCCTTGCCTTGCCATGCGCAGATCCCGCAGCGGGCCGCCAAAGAGATTGCTGACGCCAAGAAGCTGGGTGAGGAGGTCACCTACATGACCAAGACGCCGTTCTGGTGGGCCGCCTTGATATGGAGTGACGTCTCTGGGCCCAGGGCGGGAGGGGATAGAAAGCGGGCGGGCGGGCGGGCGGGCGGGGGTAGGCCGAGGTCCTCTTCCCAAATGCGGTATGCCGCAGTCGACCGGCTCCTTAAACTCTTTGAAGGCAGGTGGCTATAGCCCGCAGACCCCCTAGGAGGGTCTCGAACCAGGCTCGGGGCCCTGTGGGTTCGCCAGCTGGTGCTGGTGGATCGTTCATGGAGACCTGGCTGGGAGCCTAGGACGAGCGACGAGGATGCCGTGGGGTGCTGGGCTGCTGGGCTGCTGCTGCTTGTATTGAAATGTTCAGTGCTGTGAGGAGGTGGTCAAGGGGCCGAGGACTCGCTCGTGTCCGCCCCCTCCCGTGTCATCGTGGCCTGCCCCCTTCTCTGCCCCCCACCTTCGAATGTGTTCCTCGGGCCCCCCTCTTTCCCCCCCCTCCCCAAAGGGACTACGACCCGGTGACCGAGCAGTGGGGCTGGACCCGGCCGCCGCCGGTGGGCAAGGCCGCGGGGCCTCAGAGGGGGCCCAAACAGGAGAAGCCGCTGGAGAAACAGATTGAGGTGGGCAGACCCTGGCAGACACGCAGAGGGTCATTCCACCTCCCCAGGGCGCCAGAGGCCAAGCTAATGGTGCTGGCCGCGATGGCCGAGGAGGCCGCCGCCGGGATGAACGAAAGGCGCCTGTGCTTGTCTCTGCAGCAATATCCAGCATGTGGTGTGGACACGTCCTGCATCGATTTGACCCGATTGAACCGAACCTACCATGAATCCAGTGACCAATGACTACTCCAGCCCGAAGCAGCAAGTCTAGGTGCCTCTTAAAGCAGCAGTGATAGGTGCCTCTTAACTATGGACATGCCTCTGCATGGCACCTCCTTCACGTGTTCGTGCCTAGTTCATTCACCGCTGCATGGCTCGCCTTGATTGCCGTGCAGGCGGCGCGGCGCGAGGTCAAACGGCTGACCAAGCAACTGACGGATTCGTACAGGTTTGTACGACTGAACACGCACGCGCGGTGACTCAGTCGTCTCCTGTGTCCCATCAGCCGTTGCTTGCTTGCTTGCTTGGCGCGTGGAGTCCTTGGTGGGCCCTGGTATGACGGCCTCGAATGGAGCACGGAAGCCTCTGGAATGTCCGGTTAGCTTGCGGAAATCCAGCGCCTGTGCTCTCGCTTGGGTTCGTCAGGTTTTCTACGGCTAACGGAATCCAATTTGTCCGCGAATGGAATCACGGGCGAGCTGAAATGCCGTTGTTGAAGGTTGATGTAGCACACCCAGGCATACTTCGTGTGCGTCTGGCAGTCAAAACGGCCCTGGCTCCCTTTCTGGGATTTAGATACCCGCCCCGCTGATATCACGCTGTCCGCGGTCCTGCATCTCTTCGAGTCACTCCAAAGACGTTGCCCGAAGACGCTTTTTGAAAGCCCCGCTGTGTGCCGCCCACTCTGCCGCCGGCCCTGTACGCACGCCCGCAGCTGCCTGCTCTGCCACCAAGTCGCCACCCGCCCGGTCTACACGCCCTGTGCCCACATCTACTGCATGGACTGCCTCAAGGTGAGGGTCGGGGCCTAGAAGGAGTTCAGGTCTGGGCTTGAATGCGAGCCCGTGACTCGGGGAGCAGACCCCAGCGGAAGCGGACCCTCCGAATTGTCGCGTTTCCAAACGCGCGGGTTCCAAGCTCGGGGAGCATTGGAGGCCGGTCAAACGAATCCGCCCAACGAACAACACACGCGGCAGAAGGCTTACGAGTTCACGCGGGCGGCCCTGCACGCAACTCAGTCGACCTGCTTTGCCGCAGCTCCGGGGTGCTGATCTGAGCTCCGTTCCCCCCGTTCGTCACGGGTGTGGTGTTTGTGTGTGTCTGCCGATCTGCAGACCAAGCTGGACGGCGGAGGTGGCCCGGTGCGTGAAGTGAATACCAGCGGGGAAGTAGACTCGGGGGATGAAAATGAAAAGCAGACACGGGGGAGACCTGGGGTTGGGACAGGAACCGCCTGCCGCTCGCCGTTGCGCTCCGGTTGCCGCCTTGGCCCCCTCGAGACGAGCGGGAGGGGAGGATGGCCGCTGTAGGCCTTGAGATACGGGCGCGGAGCCGCGACCTGAAATCGCCTGAGTTAGTCACGATTTGATCTGCCGTGCATCCCGGCGCCCATGCGTGTTTGTGGTGAGTGAGGAACGCGCCCGAACCGCCCAATCCCATGAGTCGCTCCGCTCCGTCGCATCTAAGCCAACACAATGTATGACCTGCAATATACTTACCAGATGCAATATGTGTGTTCTTAGGCAGGCAGAGCAGGAGTGCGTGGCACGCAACGGGTGTAGCTAAGCGAGATGCAGTGTGTGTGTGCTTATTTCATGGTATGCGACGAAATCTGCTGAGCCATCACTGCCGGTTACCTTTTACTGGCCTGGGAAAGGCCCGTGTGTTGCTCCGCCTAATGCCCCCTATCGCCCCTCGCTGCTGCTGCTGTGGCGGCGGCTGTGACTGCCGCTCCCCAGGCGCGCCACAACGCCCGGCCCTCCCGGGCGTCCAGCCAGCGCAAGCCCTGCCCCGCCCGCAGCTGCGGCAAGGACCTGACCGCCTTCATGAAGGATGCCCAGGTCAACACGTAAGTCGCCGCGGCCCCGGCATTGCGGCAAATGAGCGTTACGCAGTCAAATGAGTGAGCGTGCGGTCGCTGAAAGTGTCTGCATGGAGTGATTGGCAGGTGCGGCACTCTGATACATGGCCACGTCCTTCCACTCAGTCAGATGGGTGACATCTGGTAGCACTCTGTTACTAGGGCATATATGTCTTCTCGCTTGTCCCTGAGCCCCGCGATGCGCCCTCACATGCGGATGTGACTAAAAGCACATCATGTCAAGATCCGCATCCTCCGCATGCCTGACTGCGGTGGAATCGGCTGTGGTATTGCCACCGATGGTGTGGTCATCTCAGTGTTATTGTTAAGGATGTTACAGCGGACCCCGCGGGTCATCGATGGCAGCCATCAGTGTTGAGGTTCTTTCCTCCCCCTCTCGGATTCCACTGTGCTCCGGTACCCGACACATCGCCACCACAGCACCATGGCGTCGCAGGCCGCCGCCGCCTCCGAGGCTGTCAGGCGCAAAGAGGCCGAGGTCGCGGCCCTGCAGCGGCGCATGGACGGAATCGAAGAGCAGGCAGCGGCTCAGGCGGATGCAACGGAGGACAAGGCGGCGGACAACGACGACACTGCCCGGGAACTCCAGAAGCCCCAGAAAGCCCGGGCTGACAGCACCGGGGATGTGGACATGGCCGATGGCAGCGCGTCCGCAGCAGAGGCAGCAGCTGACGAGGAGGAGGCGAAGGACCCCGCCAGACCGCCGGCTGAGGCGGTTGCAACGGAGGCGGAGGAGGGTCCCAGCCCCGGGCCCGACGTGGAGCCCGCCGCGGCGACGGCTGACGGCGCTGCCCGGTGGCAGGCGGAGGCGACCTGCCTGGCGGAGCGCTACCCGGAGTTCGATGCGGCGCTCATCTCGGGGATGCTGGAGGACCAGGGCGGTGACGTGCGGGAGGTGGACGCGTACCTCAAGGTGAGTGTGTAGCACTTGATGAGCGCATCCGGCTGGGCGGTGCACGCGAGGTGGTGGTGGTGGTGGTGGTGGTGGTGGTGGTGGAGGTTCTGCTCCGATGCAGGGATGATGGTTGGGTCCCGCGGGGCAAAAGGCCCGGAGCTGCGGGCCGTTCCCGTTCAACACACGGACTGCTGCTGCTGCTGCTGCCATTCCTGTCACCTGCGCAGAGCATCAAGCGAAGCCAGCAACGGACGGGGCAGTCGCCAAAGCGTAAGGCCTCAGGGCCCGCGGGAGCCGATGGTGATGGCAATGGCCCCAGCAAGCGGGGTCGCAAGAAGGGCGGCGCGCGGGGCTCCAAGGCCGCCGCGGCAGCTAAGCAGCAGGCGGCGGCGGCGGAGGAGGATGAGGAGGAGGACGATGACAAAGATATGATCAAGGACGAGAAGGCTGCAGCCGCCGGGGCAGACGCCGAGTTGGATGCGGAGGAGGGCGGGGAGGGGGAGGAGGTGCTTGACGTCAAGGACACAAAGGGCAAGCGGCAGGACGCTGCACGGGGAAACGGCAAGGGGACCAAGGCGGCCGCAGCACGGGGAAAGGCCAAGAAGGAGCCTGGGATGGGCGTCAGGAAGGATGGGAAGGCCGAGGCCGCGGGACCGAGTGCGGCAAAGCGGCGGAAGACGGCCGCCTAGCTTTAATCCACCGTGAAAACAGAATACCACGACCATGACGGTTCTGGGTCCTGCGCCGCTTGTGTGATTATACATACCTTCGGCGGCACGTTGAGGGTGAGGGTAGGGGGGGGGGTCGTTGCCCACGGGGGCTGCATGACGTTTGCGAGACCCCCAAGTTTGGTGGGTTGCACGCAGGCATGACAACGAACAGCCTGCCCTTGTCTTCGTCTGGGGGACTGGGGCGTGGGACGGCTTCCTTACATTTCTGGAAGTGATACGCTTCGACGATGGCGTGATGGCAATAATTGCAGGCAGGATATCCTAGCCACTGAGTTACTGAGTTATGTATCGATGGTGTGTGCTTCGTATACATGCCGTACTACCGTGATCGCTTGGCGGGATCGTACTGAATATGTGCAGCGGCTTACCATGATTCGTGGCAAAAGGTCAAGATTGAATGTGTTCAATTTTTACCCTATCACGTTTGTGTGGCGCATCTGTTGCTTGTGACCAGACAGACATTGATGTGATGAGGCAGATTGGTGTTCATCTACGAACCGTATAATGCAAAATGTGGAACCTCAGTTCCGAACCGTACGTCATCAGGAGGTCTATGCATCCAGCGATCTTGGAGGGTCGAAGTGTGGTCCTGCAGTCGTGCTGTGCTGCCGTGCGGTGCTGTGCAGCGCGGTGCTGTGCCTGCTGTATGACGCGCGGGAGGCCCTGCCGCTGTTCATGCAGGGTGAGGGCCCATCTCTCGCCAACTCTGCCCAGGCCGCCAGAGGGCCCTGCCTAGCGGCGGAGGTGCATCGCTGTCGAACAATTGGGCCCGGCCGGATGGGATCTTGCACCGCCTCATCAGGCGTACGAAGCGGGAGCAACCGTCCGGGGGCCTGATCGCTTGATGCACGTACGGACGGCGGTGCATGTCCGTTGACTGACGGAATGTTGCGGACGGGAAACTACCTCAATCAATTACCTCCGTTCATCCCTTTGGGGTCCGCTGTAACGTTCATTCTCAATCAACTCAATCGTGGGAGAGAGGAGGGTATGTTGGCCATCCCTGGGATACAAGCTGCAGGCGGCACGGTTGCAGATACCGTGAAGGGAGCGCGCGGGGGTCTCGACCTCTCGTACCAAGGTTGCCGAAAAAGCGTCCCGTATCCGGTCAACACGTGACAAGACCTTGGGGAGTGCCGCCGGCGCCGTGACGCCGATGGGAGTGGTGGGACGTGTCGCAAACTCGCAACGGCACTGCGGACACACCTGTCGATTACCGGCCATACAAGATGGACACCGTGCGTCCAATGCCGTGTGTGCGTGGACCGCACCTGACCCAATGCCGTGTGTGCGTGGACCTTACATGACCGCATCAGTAGGGTGATCCACTTCGCTGGCACGCACACGTCCGTCATTCGCCGTCAGTCTTACGGCAGATTACGCTAACTGTTTCATGGGCTGGGGCAGGGGAGGCTGTGTGGCATACGGGCATCTCCGGCCTACGCCATGCCCCTTTGCCCTTTCATGTCCCGCACTCCGGCCCTGCCTGCCTCCAAAGGCACACGCCGGGTTGGACCAACCCCGAGCAACAGGGCCCAACTATTCATATCGACTGTCTCAAAACGGCTTGATTTGTACCGATTAATGCCCTCATGTAATCGGGTAGGTTGCATTGTCGATCCGTGGCGTGGCCTTGCATTTCGGATGAAGAGACTGACGGCCAGCCGGACGGTTATGAGCAACCGCCTGCAACTGTGAGCAACTGATTCGAGCTTGCACACGCAATGACATTCGACAAGCCGTTTAAAAACCTCGATGTACTGCTGGCGGATATGCAGGCCGTGCGCAGGCGCCTTGGTGCGACCGACCTGGCAGCCCCTGGCAGCCGCCCAGGTTGCGGCTGGCAGAGCCTGAGCTGAGACCGACCTGCCCGGCCTCTGCTCTCTTCGGTTCCGTGTCTGACCCTGTCTGAGTACTTTTTACGTGGTAGATAGATAGTACAAGTTTTGCGTGTCAATGATGGCTCGTTGGGGTCCCCTCTGATTCAGATTCCTACCGTAAGTGTCAATGTTCGTACGGGTATCTGCCTCCCACGTGGCTTCATCTTGGTTTGGTACAACCAACAGCCCGTCCGTCATTCGGGGTCATATACAAGGTTCACATATCGTCTCCAAACAAGGTTTTCCGCCTTTAAAGAGATGGCTACACTGATCATAGGCGTCCTCGTGCTTAGTCACGTTTATGATGCATTCTGGCGATTATAGATGGGGCTTGTGAGCAGTTCATTACATTTATATATTTGATTGTTACGTGCATGATGGACTTCATGGCGGCAAGGGTTGTCTTTGCTAGTGAGGGTGGTGTGTGCGCTAACGCAAACGTCACTTACGCACACCGTGTAGATGATCCAGGTAAACGAAGAAATATTAAAGCTGTACCACAAATCACCATAAACTACTGTGCGTCCCTATCCTCGGTTCCGGAGGATGTGCAAACTCCGAAGCACCCCAGCCCATTTTATTCATCTACATGCATCTCAGGTTACACAAATCAAAACCCTCTCTCGTGTTCAGGATTTGAGTCACGGACCCCCCTCCCCCCCGCAAGGACCGACTTGACATCGTACTCACTGACCCTATACGCTTTTTCCCCTGCCCGCGCAGCCAACTACAACTGGTGCATCGTCCCTGAGTCAGCTTACGATGCGGTGCTGTTTGCCGGAGTGGCGCTGCTGGTCGCGTGTGTCGTCTCCGGCCGTCTGTCGGCCGTGTGGGTCCTCGTGGCAGGTGGGCCCTCCAGCACCTGCGCACTCCGGGTGGGCCCACCCACCAGCGGGGCACCCCTCGCACGCCAAGACGTGCGCCAAGGTGCACCGCGGGGTACTTGCAACCGCTGCAGGGCGACCCACATCGCCCCCCCCCCACGCGCTTAGCTACCGCTGGCCTTCCACGCTCTCACCCCTTGTGCTCTGGCAGAAGCCCAGGATACCACGTATGCCTACCAACTTCCTGCACCCTCTCTCACCCCCCCCCCACGCTTTCCACACTGAGGCGCACACTCAGACACATACATACACACAGACATCCGAACACACGGCCCCCACCCACCCCGGGGATTCGTTTCTGGGTTTCATTTATCTTTTCTATTTACCCCCCACCTACCCCGGCCCAGGTGCGCTTTGCGAGGTGGCCTCCTACCGCGCCAATCTGGGTCGCTTCGGCAACAGCGTGGCGCTGTGGCTGGGCGGAATCCACCCGGGGGAGGTCTTCTTCTACGCTTTCCTGCCACCGCTGCTGCTGGACAGCGCAGCCCGGGTCGACTTCTTCATATTCAAAAAGGCAGGAAGGAACGGTGGCTGGCGGACGGGGGGTTATTAAGAAACAGCCCAGACACACGGACGGGGGGTGGCCCGGCTGAAAGCGGCGGGGCTCGGGTCGGGTCGAGGGGTGCTGTGCGGTGCGGGTTACGCTGTCTTATCGATGTGGATCATGCTTCCTTCCGATGTGGGTTTCGTTGTATTTCAGCTGTGGGGTTATGTTTGGTTTGGACCTACAGCCGTTCTGTAGCAACAATCGGCGCCCCAAATCCACACTGTTAAACCAAATCGCCGCAACTAAACAGTACGTTTAGACGCCCTGCTGCCCCTCTCCAGCCGGCCGCCGCCTCGCTGATCCATTCATCCGCACCTTGTTCCCGGAACTCGCTCCCCCTCGCCGCCATCCCCCCACAACCCCGACAAATCACCTGCACACACACTCGCACCCGGCGTGCGCAGGTGCTGGTCCTCTCGCTGATCTTCGCCTTCGTGCTCGTGTGCACCACCACCCTGCTGGCGGTGCCGCTGATGCTGTGGGGCCTGGGCCTGGGGCCGCGGTACGGCTGGGGCTGGGCGGACGTGGCGCTGTTCAACGCCATGGTGGCTTCCACGGACGCGGTGGCGGGTGGGTGGGTGGCTGGCTGGGTGGGTGGGTGCGTGGGTGGTGACGGGGGGTGGGTAGTGACGGGGGGTGGGTAGTGACGGGGGGTGGGTGGTGACGGGAGGTCGCGGCGGCTGTCAAATGCTCTCGTGCGGACGAGGTGTAGGAGCAACCGCGGTGGCGAGGTCGGGTCTAGACGATGGCGGGGAGGTCGGTGGGTCCTATCCCACTACGCGGTGTGGGATGGAACCGCGGTCGCGGTACCGGATTGAGTCGGTGAGACGACAGCCCCCCCGGTCGCACGATGGCAGGTGTGCAACTGGCGGGCCGCGAACAACGGAGCTAGGCGCACATGCGATTGCAGCTGGTGGATCCGAACACCTAGGTCCGGTCGCCCTCGGATGCGCGCGTAGCAGTCTTCTCTCTTGTGGAGAGATCAGCTGCACCGCAGCCCGGCCTGCCTCTGGCCAGGGCCCACTTCCGCATACCGCGCCCGTCTCCCCCCTGCTCCTCCTGGTCGCCCCCTCCGCAGTGACTTCGGTGCTCCGGGCGGGGGGCGCCCCCGAGCTGCTGGGGGCACTGCTGGAGGGCGAGTCGCTGTTCAATGACGCGTCAGGTGGGCCGGATGGGGGACGTGGGGGGATGTGGCTGATGTGCTGGAGGGGCGGGGGTGAAGCGGAACAAGCCCAGGCAACACCCAGGTGGTGGAGGGCTAACGGGCGCTGTTTGATGTTGTCGGGGCCGTGGCGGGGCGGAGGGCCGGGAGGGGCAGAGGGGCAGAGGGGCGGGAGGGGCGGGAGGGGCGGAGGGGCGAGGGAAGGACTCTCGACCAGGGCACTTCCCGGACAGAAATCGGTGCGGGACAGCACCGACCGCACCGACCGCAGCGGGAAGACCGGAGGCTTAAAGACCTAAACCCTAAACCGTAAACCCTAGACTGACCGACCGGAGGCTTAAGGACCGACACGATTGCCGTGTTCCGACGGCGCTGCAGGCCCATCTGCCGGGCGACTAATGATTCCCATCCTGCACGGGGCCCGCCCCTGTTGGGGCCCGCGGTTGCAGTACCTCCAGGTTGGCCGCACCTCCCCACCCTGCCCCCGCAGGTATCGTGCTGTTCGACATCTTTCTGCGGAAGGTGCTACAGGTGCGGACGGGGCGAGGGGGGGGGTGGCGAAAGGGGGGGGGGTAAGTGAGACAAGAAAGTAGCCAGTAATGGTGGTGGCAGGCTGGCAGCGCCATGAATGTGGCGGATGGGGTGCCCATCCCCCTCGACCAGAAGTCCTTTCCGTACCCGACCGAGGTCCTTTACATGGCCGGTATATGTGTGTGGACGCCCCTTGCAGCAGGCGCCTCCTTGATCTTACCGATGGCTACGTAGCATGCATGAAACAGGACTCGATCGATTGCCCACACCCGCTGCCATCCATGCACCTTTGCCCCCATGGATGCCACACAGGCGCGACGCAAGGCGGCCAACGCCGATTCGGCTGCCGCCGACACCTTCGCCGCCTCCCTCGCCGCCTCCTCCTCCCCATCGTCATCATCTGCCACGACGGCCTTGTCCTCCGCGCCGTTCTTCTCGTCTCTGTTGGAATCTACGGGGCTGCTGGGACCGCACACCGCCCGGCACCACCCGCCGCCCAACCCCTTCCCCGACAAGCCGCCAGCGCCGCCGCCGCCGTCGCCCGGCTGGCTGCCGCACCTGCCTCCGTGGTTGGCGGCGCTGGTTCCGGAGCTGGCTACCGTTTGCCGCGAGTTTGCGTGGCTGGTGGTGGGCGGCTTGGCGGTGGGGCTCGCGTGCGGGCTGGCCATGAAGTGAGTAGGGGCGCGGGGGCATTGCAGTGCAGCCTAGCCCGGCCCAGGCAAATCGGGACGCGCGCCCGAGGAGGTTGGGCGGAGGGATAAGGGTGGAGGCGGAGGAACGCGGGGGGGCGCAGGGCGCTGGGAAGTCAGGATGTTGAAGGGAGGACGAGTCAAGGAGTCAACGTGTAGGGTAGGTAGGAGTGTACTGAACGGGTTGCAATAGTCGATGCCCAAGAAGCTGTTTCTGACCCGTCCGTCACCTTCGCCTGGGGGACTCTTCTCGGGAGCCCACCCCGCGCCTTGACCCCGTCTCCGACGTACGGCTGGCACGCACGCACGCACGCACGCACGCACGCACGCACACACACCTATTCATTCTCTACAGCGCGCATCGCATACCAGTGCAGTTCCGGCTGCCTTGCTGGGCTCTGGAGGCCAACAGAGGGCGTAGGGGCAGGCGCCATGTCATCTGGGGAACAGCGGGTCTGTCGTTGCTGTATGTGGTGTCGAGCTGGCCCTCCCAACCGCCCTCTCTCCCGCCGGCCCGCCCAACCGCTTTCCACCCCCCTCCTCCCCGCTCCGCCCTTTCCTTTCCCTCACCGCACGCACTCGCACACGCACACGCGCCCGCGCTCCGCACCCTCAGGTGGGCCCTGCGGCTGCTGCAGTGGCGGCGTCTGAAGCCGCACGTGGAGGTGTCCCTCACCTTCGCCATGGGCTACCTGTCCTTCTACGTGGCCAACGCCTACCTGCAGGCCTCGGGCGTGATCGCGGTGGTGGTGTTCGGGGTGTTCGGGGCGGCCACCGGCACCTGGGGCATCTCGTCACAGGTCGGAGGGTGGGAGGGAAGGTCGGAGGGTGGGAGGGGGACTGGGTGGGAGGGAGGGGGGGGGAGGTGGGAGGGGGGGTGACTGGGTGGGAGGGAGGGAAGTTTCAAGTGGAAGCCCTTCAAGCAGTGACGCACCTAAACCTCTCGCCCAAATCTGTCGACATTGTCCACCACCGTACTGGAGGGTCATGCTATCTCCGGTTTTCACCGGGGTGATGCTTGCTCGTGTTGCAATCGTAGTCTTTATTTCTACTAGAAATATATCTGTATAACGATAGGACTCTTCCATCCCGGGTACTCCGTCCTCAGGCTCGTCGTGCGGGCGCCTTCGACCACTTCTGGGACGTGCTCGCCTTCTGCATCAACGGCCTAATCTTCTTCCTGCTGGGCGCGAGCGCCGTCAACTACCTGATTCGGTTAGTGGTTGACGGTTGGTTGTTGTTGGTTGACAGTGTTCAAGAGCTCTGACACGGTTCCCCTGGGTACGGGATCTATGGGCGACATGCGTCCGTCCCGACACCACGCACGGTTACCTGCGTCCTGCCTGTGACAGCCGCTTCGTAAGCCCATGCATGTCCCACCCATACCACCAGGAATGCAATGCCCGTGGTGTGCAACCATAGGTTTGCCGCCGGGCTGACTGTCTGGCTGACTGGCTGGCTGGCTGGGCCCCTTTCCCGCCGCCGCCAACCGCACAGCCTCCGCTGCCCCACCCGGGTGATGGCCCCTCCCCTCCCCCCCCTCCGTGCAGCCTGGGTGTGGAGCTGGATCTGGAGGGGGGCACCTCTGAGGGGCTGCTGCTGGAGACGCTGCTGATGGTGTGTGGGTCCGGGAGGTGGGGCGGTCGGGGCCCCGGGGGCTGGGTGCCGCGGGACTGAAGCGAGAGTCGGCCCAGGCGGGACCTGACAACCCTCGTGCTGCGAAGCCATGGATCCAACTCAACGGATTCAACTCCTTGCCTGGCCCTACATGGACCCTGCCCTGACTTGATCTCCTCCCGGATGTCTGCTCACTTCTCCCCCTTCCCCCGCGATGTCTGCTCTGGCAGCAGCGCAGTTTGAAAGTGCCTACCAACTTCCGCTGACCCCGCGATGTCTGCTTCCCCACCCATGAAAACAACGCCGCCCCTGGGCGCCGCAGCTGCCCCTCATGTACGTCACGCTCTTCGCCATGCGCGGCCTCCTCATCGCCGCCTTCTGCTCCGCGGCCCGCGCCGTCAACACCCGCCGGCTGCGCCAACACGCCGCAGCGGCCGCGAAGGCCGCCGCAGCTGGCGGTGGCGGCGGCGGCGGCGGCGGCGCCGAGTTTGCGCACCACCCCCACCCATCCCTGCCGCCAGACATGGCCGGCTCGCCGGCCGCGCCAGCCGCCCTCCCTCCCTATCACGCTCAACTGCAGCAGCAGCGCCCTTCTGGCGGCAAGGCGCGGAAGCACCACCGCGCGGCGCAGGAGGCCGCCGCCGCCCTGGCCGCCACCCCCGACTGGCGCGGCGTGATCTTTGCGACGGTCGGGGGGCTGCGCGGGGCGGTGTCCCTCATCATGGCGCAGATCGTGTTGGCGGCCATCAACTCGACGTCGTCGGGGGAGCACCAGGGCTTCGACGCGGCGGCGGCGGCGGCGGCGGGGGGCCCCGGGGGGCCGGTGGGCGACCACCACTCGGCGCGGCGGGATAAGGAGGTCACGGCACAGGTGCGGGCGGCGGCGGGGTGCTGCGCTGGCAACACGGGTGGTACATGAGGCGTGTATCGTGTTGGTGGGGGTGGTGGGGGTGGGCGGGTTGATCCCTTGATCCCTGGCCAGCCCCGGCCCGGACAGCCGAGCGGTGACCTGCCGCCGGTCCGTCAGAATCGCTCCTCGCCTCCTCGTTGCGCTCGTGTTTGGCCTTGTGTTGCGTTCGCAATAAGTACCTCGTTGCCTTCTTCTGACGACAGTCCGCGGGTTAATATCGCTTGGTTTCTAGTTGGCTCCCCGTGTGTGTGTGTGTGTGTGTGTGTGTGTGTGTGTGTGTGTGTGTGTGTGTGTGTGTGTGTGTGTGTGTGTGTGTGTGTGTGTGTGTGTGTGTGTGTGTGTGTGTGTGTGTGTGTGTTTCCAACCGCCTCTGGTCTGGTCCCGTCCGGTCCGGTCCGGTCCGTCTTCGCCGCAGATGGTGGTGTGGACGTCCGGGTTCGTGCTGATGAGCCTGGTGGTGAACGCGCCGCTGCTGACCCCCCTCATGACGCTGCTCAAGCTCAACACCACCTCGTCCATCAAGCAGCAGGTACGGGCGGCGGGTTCCGGGAGGCGGCCGGGGAAGGGCTATCTATCGGTCGCCGACATCCGCCGGCCCCCCGGCCTCGGCAGGCGATCCCCGGCGTGCGGGCAGCTGCGCAGCTCACCCATCCCCCGCTGTTCCCGTCATCCCCCTGCTTTGCTGTTCACGTGTTGTAGTACCAGCCGCTGGGTTGCCGTACTTGCTAACCACAGCCGCTGATTCTGCCATACGCCTGTCTCTTTGCGCCTCAACCTCCCTGGGGGAAGGGGGGCCGACCGGAGTCATTTCACCATCTAGGCCGCGCCCTAGCATCACGATTGTCCACATCTGCAACTGCCAGAGAGGTTTGCTTCCAGGGTGCGCTTGAGCTGTGTTCTCATATTCGTTGCCGCTACAGCGTCCTACCTTTGAGCTCCGCTCCGTCATCTTCCCAGATCCAGATCCAGATCCAGATCCTCCTCCTCATGAGGCCCCCACTCCATCTCCCCGCCCTCGGCCCCCGCTTCCCCCACCCCCCACCCACCCCCCCCACCCCCGCCCCTCCGTGCAGGTCCGCGCCCGCGCCAAGGCGGCCCTGCGGCGCTTCACCGCCAACGCGCTGTCGGAGATGAGGGCCGCGGCCGAGCTGGCGGACGGCACCGACGGCAGCGGCGGTCTGGACATGAGCCTGATGCTGCTGCGCGGGGTGGACTGGGCGGCGGTGGAGCGGGCGGTGGACCTCACCCGGAAGCTCGATGCTGTGTTCCCGGGTAGGTGCGGCGGGGGCCGTGTGTGTTATTTAAGCAGGCAGGGCAGGAGTGCGTGATATGCGAGGGGCCAAGCACTCTGGGAAAAGGGGGGGTCGGATTTGCCGTAAACTAAACCGTAAAATGGGGCTGTTTTACGGAGACGGACTTGGCGTAAAGCGCGTACAAGGAATACGGAGACATTTTACGGATGCAGTTTACGGAGAGACATTACGGTAAACCCACACCCCATATTACGGGGACCCGCACCGCATAATACGGAGACAGTCTTGCCGTAAAGCGCGTACAAGGAATACGGAGACAGATTACGGCCAGAGTGTACGGAGGGGCATTACGGGGACCCGAACCGCACAATACGGGGACCCGCACCCCACATTACGGGGACCCGCACCCCACAATACGGGGACCCGCACCCCACATTACGGGGACCCGCACCCCACATTACGGGGACCCGCACCCCACATTACGGGGACCCACACCCCACATTACGGGGACCCGCACCCCACATTACGGGGACCCGCACCCCACATTACGGGGACCCGCACCCCACAATACGGGGACCCGCACCCCACATTACGGGGACCCGCACCCCACAATACGGGGACCCGCACCCCACATTACGGGGACCCGCACCCCAGATTACGGGGACCCGCACCGCACAATACGGGGACCCGCACCCCAGATTACGGGGACCCGCACCCCAGATTACGGGGACCCGCACCCCAGATTACGGGGACCCGCACCCCACATTACGGGGACCCGCACCCCAGATTACGGGGACCCGCACCCCACAATACGGGGACCCGCACCCCACAATACGGGGACCCGCACCCCACAATACGAAGACTGTCGCCTACTGGTTGGAGCGCACATCTGTCACGAATGCGTTCATCGTCGGAGACGTATTTCAGGGAGAGAGCATCTTCGAATGTTGCGTACAACCTTTTCTTGAGACCCATTCCTGCCATTGACGAACAGGACGTTGATGCAAAGTACTACGCGCCCTATCCAATATCATACTTAACACTCATCTGAAATAGGTTATATGCATACAGGAACCGGGGAAGCAAAGGATCCAAACTCCGTACTCTGTTTGAATGTGTCCCATAGGCAAACAGACACATGCAGACTATATGACGTTTTCAACAATGTTACTTTCTTTCGCTGCAAAACTGCGACACTAGTCTTACGGACGGGTGGCCTAACTTTACGGAGACTTTTGGGCGTTGTGAAGCCACACGGCGCCTGCGTCTGTATCGGTTGGCGGCATTCGCCGTCATGCCAGATGTAATACTTTTGATCGTTTGTGTACATATGTAACGGTTGTGGTTCGACTTTCCATAAAGTGCCCCGGCCTTGTTTTACGGACAGAACTTGCATTTTAGCGAGTTTGGATATTCAACTTAGAATGCATGCTTGTATCGTCGATCAAGTTGTAAGTATTGATAAAATTGTCGATGCGCACACATTCTTGCAGTCTTGGTTGAACCGTCCATAAAGTTGCCCCGTCGCGCTTTATGGGCTGGCCCACCCCATATTACGGGCGATTCCGAAAATACGGAGAGAAGTCTTTCCCAGAGTGAAGTGGCGCCCAATAGTTTGCCCGTATGCGCATATAATATACCCATTGCCCGACCCGTATAATAAACAAAAGGCCGCGGTGTCGGAAGAACGCTGTCGATTTGGCGCGCTGTTAGTTGTAGTCGCGGCGTCGCGGAAGACTACCAGCTGGTGCGGGTCGGCTGCCTTGGCCATGCGGACTCACACCACAATGCTGTGCGTGCGTGCGATCCTCTCGTTGTTACCCACCTGCAAGCAAAACGCCGTGTAGTCAGCACCGCCGAAGACGATCCGGAACGATGCGAAATAACGTAATCATGTGTGCGAACGAAAGAGCGTGCATGCCAAGGCAGCAAAGGGCCGGAGTGCGGCGTCGTTGATGCATAAGTAAGGCGGCAAAAGTCGTACGGCATACAAAGAACGAGATGTGGGCAAAGGCAAACCTGGGTAAACGAAACAGGTAAAGCAGTTAACGATCAGCAGACAAGGTCAGCGTTAGCGGCAGTCAAGAGTGATACTGGGTGTGGACAGGAAGAGCGCAGTAGTGCAACAGGTTGACAACGGTGACAATACAAATGGATAAAATGGCAAACGAGCAAAGACAATCGTGCATTGGCAAATTGAATGACATCATGCGACATGCGTCATGCGATGCTCGTGGTGAAAGACGTCACAAGACCCGCACACCGCTGTGGAGCTGAGAGGCTGAGGTGAAAGGGCGCCGAAGCGCTGAGGAAGATACGCAGTTACGCGGCTGCGACGTATAGCTGTCGGACGGCTGGTTGGCTATGACGGCACCGGCTGTGGCGAGGCGGCGTAATCCTAACTGTCCTAACTTTCCTAAGGATGGGGGGCGGTTACCTAATGAAAGGGGACAATACCATCATGAAAAAGGGGGGTAACATAATAAAAAGGGGAAACAAAATGGAAGGGGACAGCCCAGCAGGGGATCGCAGACAGCGGGTCGGGCTGGTAGACGAACAAAGCGACAGAGGGCAAAGGGCAAACGTTATGGAACAAATGGTGTGTGTGTGTGTGTGTGTGTGTGTGTGTGTGTGTGTGTGTGTGTGTGTGTGTGTGTGTGTGTGTGTGTGTGTGTGTTTAGAATTGCAACCCGCCCGCCCGCCCGATCCCAGGTGGCAATATACTTACCATAGAACCTGCGAGGAAAAACTTACCAGATGCAGGCGCGCGGACAAGGCAGCCGCGCCACCACCGCAAGGCAAATCATACCGCAAATACTAAATACGGAGACGCACGACGCACGCAAACGGATTGGTTACCGACCTGTAAAATTTATGACGAATATATGGTGACGGTCCCCACGGAAGCAGCGTCGGTCGTCCATCATGCGGGAACGCGGAAGGAAGCAAATTATGAGGCAAAGCGGAAGGGAGCAAGACAAAATACAGTAACTAGACAAGGTGAAAGCAAACAGGATGAAAGCAAACAGGTTACTATGGTGGTGGCGCGGCTACGGGTGAGAATCGCGGAAGGAGGGATTTGTAGGCAGGGACGCGTACGAACGCGGCATGGGTGCAGTACGGCAGTGTACGGAAGGGACGCCAGTGTGCCAGCGGCCGGTGGGGTAATGACATATGTGCGAATAATGCGGGTGTGATCCGGGTAGCGGGCCAGAGGAAAAGTTGGCTCCCCACCGATCCCGGTCACGGACGGGATGCCCGTACGCATGCGGGGCACCGGTCCAAGCGCTGTGGGTGGGGTTGGAAAGGCCGGCAGAGCGTGAGAGGTGGGGGAGGCGACGGAGTGCGTTGCGGGGGCGGGGGCGGGGGCGGCGGGGATAGGGGCGGGGGCTGGAGCGGGGACGGCGGGGGCGGGGACGGTGGGGTTGGGGGCGGCGGGCGGGGACGGCGGGGGACGGTGGAGCGGGAGGGATGGCAGGGGCGGGGGCGGGTGGTGAGGGTGGGTGCGGGTGTGGAGGGGGAGGTGGCGGCTGGACGAGCTGGGCGGTGCTGGCGGAGGCGGTGGGGTTGTGGGCGGCGGGGGATGGGGAGAGCGGTGGAGGAGGGGGCGGTGGGGGAGGGGGCGGCGGATCAACGTCGGCGGGGACGGGGGGTGGAGGCGGGGGTGGCGGGGTGGCAGGGGAAGGGGTGGGAGGCGGGAGCGGGATGGCGAAGACGTCGTGGGGGCGGGCATGACAAAGGGGCATGACAAACAGATGCGGCTCGCCGCGGGCCCAGAGGTGGTGGTAGAGAGCGGGAGCGTGGGTACGGTTGTGGGCGAGCGCGGCGGTGGTGCGGAGGTGCTGACGGAGACGTTCAAAGGCGGAGGTGCGGGTCTGGCCAATATAAAGCTCCAAGCGGTGCTGTGGGCGGAGGCGTTGCCGTGGGTCGGGCAGGTAAAAGACGGCGTAAATGACGCGTGACGGGTTGCGATCCGAGGTGAGGCGGTCGTCTTCGTCGGTGCTAATGTACCGCCGGCGCAGAGCGAGGAGGTCCCGTAGAGCAGGAGGCCGATCACGAGCATGAGGGTGGAGAAGACGCGCCACGCGGCGTGTAATGGCGGCGAGGCCGGCGTGACTGGCGGCGTGGTTGAGCTCGCGTGCGCGGCGCGCAATTGCGGAGGCATGGTGTGTGTGTGTGTGTAAAGGAAAGCTGAGCCCCGTGTGTTTAATGAGAAGCACACCCATAACCCCGTGTGTTTAAACAAGAGACCGTGTGTTATTTAGGCAGGCAGAACAGGTGTGCGTGATGTGCGAGGGGCCGATCGGCGCCCGATAGTTTGCCCGTATGCGTACATAATATACCCCTTGCCCGAGCCCTAAAAAGAAAAAGAAGGCTGTGGTGTCGGAAGAGCGCTGTTGATTTTTGGCGCGCTTTTGCGCGCTCGGAATACTACCAGCTGGTGCGGGTCGGCTGCCTTGGCCACGCGGACTCCGCACCACAATGCTGTGCGTGCGTGCGATCCTCGCGTTGTTATCGCAATGTACCCACCTGCAAGCAAACCCATAACCCCGTGTGTTTTAAAAAGAGACCGTGTGTGTATATGATAACTGGGCCGCGAGACCGTGCGTAAAAGACAACTGAGCCGCGAGACCGTATGTGTGTGCTTCGCAAGGAAGCCGCCCGAACCAAACCTGGACTTGTATTATGGAGAACTGATCCGCCGGGGTCGGTGGGTGGTGTGTGGGGGAAAGGGGAGAACCCAAAGGGGGAACGGCAGGGAGCTGGTCGAGGACATGGCTGGCCCTGGGTGGCCAGGGAGGGGGCGCGGGGAGCGACACGGGGGAGTGGACCTGGGGATGAACCGAAAGAACGACCATGGACGAACCCATCCGTTGGGTCTGGAGATGTCCGTTGGTCAGTAGTTTTGCCACACGCCAAGTTCTGCCGTGTTTCGCCGTACAGGAGCCCCTGCGGCCACAATCACCGCCACTACCAAACCCGGCGCCGCCGCTGATACCGACCCGGACGCGGCGGCCGCCCTGCGCCGCGCGCCCTCCCTGAAGCGGCTCAGCACCACCCAGAGCCGCCGCCGTCCGGCCGCCCAGTCGGGTGCCTCCGCCGCCAGCCTCACCGAGCCACTGCTGCCACAAGGCAGCGGACCCAGCCGCAGCCGCAGCCAGAGCCGCAGCTACAGCCACCAGAGGGAGGAGCGGAGGTCTCGGAGCGGCGATTGGGAGGACGGCGGGTTCCCGCGACCCTCGGGTGAGCGCACCCGCGGCGGTGGAGAGGGCCCTCCCCACCAAGCCGGCGTGGTGCGGTTTGAGGAGCCCGCAGCGGCGCCGTCGGCGGCCGCCCGGGACACAGCATCGGCCGCCGCTGGCAAGGAGGTGTCGGAGGCGCTGCCGCCAGCGGCGCCGCCGGCGATCGGCGGCGGCGCGGCCGCGCCGGCCGTTGCGGCTGCCGGCGGCGGCGGTGGCGCCGCCGCGCCGTCTGGCCGCCGCGCCGGGATGTTCAGCGCCTTCGGCGTCCCCGGCGCGGCTGACGCCACCGCTGCCGCCCTCGCCGCCGCTGCCGCGGGCCCTGCTGCTGCAGCCGCGTACGGCACCAGCGTTCCGGGCACCCCCGTCAGCGGCGTCGGTGCTACTGCCACCACCGGCTCGCCAGCGCTACAGCCGCAGCAGCAAGACCACGTGGCATCGCTGCTGAACGCCGCGAAGGCGGGCTGCATCGCTGCGGCGGCAGCCGCGACGGCTGGGGGGGCGGGGCCGCCGGAGGCGGAGGCGGAGCCACCAGCGGCCTGGCCGCGGCACTTGACGCCGGACACTGCCGGCGGCGGCGCCGGGGAGGTTGCCCCATTCGCGTTCGGCGGAAGCAACGCCTCGGAGTTTGACGGAGAGGCCGACGGGCTGCGAGGCGGCAGCGGCCACCTCAGCTCGAGTGTCAGTGTGACACTAAGCGGCACGCTCAGCGGAGGCGGCGGCGGAGGCGCGGGGGCCCGGGCGGGTGCGCTCCGCCGGGCGGTAGCCACCCCCCGCGACCGGAACCGCTCCCGGATGTTGGACGCGCAGTTCGCGGCGCTGCAGGTGGGTGTGTTTGTTCGTCAGTGCTGCGGGGGAATGCGTATGTGCATGTGTGTGTAAAAGAAAACATGTGTGTGTTTGTATTTAGCGAACAACCCAGGCCCGATCCACCCAGGCCCATGACAGATGATACCTACCAGCTGGCAGCTGCTATGCAAGGGGTGTGTGTGTGGGGGGGGATGGGGGTGGCGAGGGAGCACTTCACCAAGGGGTTGTACTTCACGAAAGGGTTGTGCGGAAAGGTTGTACGGAAAGGTTGTATGGAAAGGTTGTACGCGGCGCGACACCCTCAACAGCCCCGGTGGACTCGTGTGGGATATGCCGGGTGCTGGTGGGTTTCGCCGTAATAACGGCCCCGTTCAAACCCACGCCAACGAACTACCGCACGACCGATCGGACGGACGACCGAGTGGTGACCGACCCCCCTTTTGTCATGAAAGACAGCGAAATCGCGAAACAATCACCGAAAACCCCCCCCACACCCACCCACCCACACACCCACACCCACACACACACCCACACCCACTCACACCCGCAGCTGCCCGACGCGAGTGGGATGCTGGAGTGCCCCTTCGCCAGCTACGCCTCCCGCACCGCCACCCAGGCGGCGGAGGCGCCCCGGCGGGCGCCCCGCGAGAGCACCTCCACCGCCGCCACCACATCACCGCGGGGTTCAGTCCCGGGCTACCACACGGCGGCGGCGACCGTGGCGGGCCCAGGACCGAATACGACAGCAGCAGCGGCGCCGGCGGCGCCGGCGGTGGCGTCCATGGCCACGGCACTGGCGCCATTAGGACCCGCACCGCCCAGCCGCCGCTGGGAGGGCTCCCCACTGTTTGCAACCTCACCGTCGGAGCTTGCCGGCGGAGGGGGCGCCGCCCCCGGCGCGGCGCGATTGTCGTGCAGCCCGCCCGCCGGTGGTGTTCCGCTCTCCCCGCCGGATCGCGTCGCCGCGGCTCCTGACCTGCTGGCGACGATGGCGGGCACGACGCGTGACCGCGGCGCCGCGTTGGCGCACCTCCCGCCCCCGCAGCCGCCGCCGCTGCGGCCGCCCTTGCCAACGCCGCCCGAGGGCGGTGAGAAGGACCGCCTGTCGCTGCACGTGCCCAGCAACGGGGAGGGCAGGGAGGTCGCGGCCGACGTCCGGCCGGAGTTCGGGTTCCCTGGGATGTCGGCCCAGGGCGGCTCGGACGTGTATGCGGACGTGCATTCGGACGAGGAGGCGGTGGGCTCTGAGGGGTCGGGCGGAGGCGTCTGCTTCGCCTTCGCGGGCCTGGCGCCCATCGACTCGCCCGCCCCGCCGGATGCCTCCCGCCTTCACCCCCGGCCGACGTTGGAGCGGCTGCCCGAGGGCGACGAGGAGGAGGGGCAGGCGGAGGAGGCGGAGGGCGGGCGGGAGGCGGCGGCGGCGGCGGCAGGGGTGCGGAAACGGTCGGCTCCGCGCCGCGCGGCCAGTCGGCGGGAGGGCCGGTCTGCTCGGCAGGCCCCGTCACGACGGTCGAAACGCCATGATGATGAGGAGGAGGAAGAGGAGGAGGAGGAGGAGCAAGAGGAGGAGGAGGAGCAGGAGGAGGAGGAAAAGAACGAGGAGGGGAGGGGCGGTGGACGGCCCGGCGGCTGGGAGCAGGGGCTGGAGGGCGATGACGAGGGGGAGGAGGCGCAAGGGGGACGGATCAGGACGTGTCGGCCAGCGGCACCGGCGAGGAAGACGGCGGCGAGATGCTCATGTCCTCCTCGGCGCCGGCGGCCTTCCACGGCTTCGGCCTGCGCGGCCGGTCCAGGGCGGCGGCGGCGGCAGCGGCGGCGGCGGCGGCGGGGCCGGGGCTGTCGTCGCAGGCGCGGCCCGACCAGCCCTCCGTCCCGCAGCTGGAGACGCTCGAGGAGATGGACGAACACGAACACGAACACGAACACGTCGATGGGCAGCGGCCTGCGGCCGCCGCCGGGGCTGCCGTTCAGGAGCCGTCGCCGCCGCAGCAGCAGCTGCAGCCGCTGCGGCCGCGGTCCCTGCTGCGTTTGGAGCTGTCGGAGTCCTCCAGGCAGCCCTCCCTGGCCCTCGCCGCCGCCTCGCCGGGCGCTGCCTCGCCGGCGGCCGCGTCGGGCGACCTCCACTTGGCGTCCTCAGACTACCTCCGCGCAAACAGCGCCCCGGTACCAGGCGCCGCCGCGGCAGCCGCCGCTGCCAGCGACGGCGCCGCCGCCGCCCCGAGCCTTTTCGCTGACGTGGTGCCCTTCCTGGCGTCTCCCTCCATTTCCATTTCCAGTGCCAGTGCCAGTGCCAGCAGTGGAGGGCGCAGGGGCACCTCCAGATCGGGGTGGGACCCCAGCTGGGTCGGCAGCGCCGCCGCAGCCGCCGGCAGCAGCTCACAGCCCTCCGCAACCGCCCCGCCGGTGGCCGCCGTCGCGTCGGCGTCGGCCGCGATCAGCGGCATCGGCGTCGCCACCGCCAGCGGTGGAGAGGGCGCCGGCGCGAGCGGCGGCGCCGTCGCGGGGGGCAGCGGCGGCGGCGGCGGCAGTTTCTCGAGGAGGTCGGACCCGGGCAACGCCACCAGCGGCGGCGGGTCGGGCCCCGGCGGCCTGGTGGGCTCCAGGGGGGCCTCATGGCGGGCGTCCCGGGGGTCCAGCGGCGGGCGGAAGTCGGGAGGGCCGGGCTCGATGAACAGGTAGGTGTAGGTGCGTGGGAGGGACCATGGCTGCATGCATGTGTGTGTGTAGCCCGAGCAGCCCCCCCAGTGACGTAATCAGTGACGTGATGAGTGCGACCGGTCCAGACCCAGTGGGACGGACGTGCAAGGCTGTCTCGTTGCCGACGACCCCCTCCTCCGCGCCCCTCTCCCGTCACGACCCATCCCGTTCCCCTCCCTCTCCGGTTCTTTTTCTAAACACACACACGTCATTTTTCCATGCATATACAGGTAATATTTCCGTTCCGTCCGTCCGTTTTCCATAGTACACTGTTGCTACGCCCGTGCTTGCGATGCGCCCTGGTGGTGGCGCAATCGTCTTGTTTGCCTGTCATATTTGTCCTGTTGCGTTGCCAATGGTAAGTCAGTCGCAGAAGTATCCGGGCCTGGGCGTTATGGGTGGGCTTCTTGTTAAACACACCGCCTGTGTCGCCTGTGTCGCCCGACTTTGCTTCTCGCGGCTCAGTTTCCTTGTACACATACACCCCGCGCAGGCGGCAGCGCGCTTTGATCAGCCGGATGAGCCCGTCCTTCGCCATCGGTGTCGGGGCGGCACCCGCGCCCTTGGGCGGAGGTGGGTACTGGATAGGAGGGTGGATGGGTGGGCACTGGGTGGGTAGCGGCGAGCGGGCCAAATCCTAACCCTGTACTGTGCTGCACGGCGCTACCCTCCTGCCATTCTCCTCTTCTCTTTGATTTTTCACGATCCCCCGTACCTTCCCCGCCCCGTACCGTTGCTACCTCTCCGGCCACCTGCACGCCCCCCGCCCCCCTGGAGTCAGGCCCCGGCGGCCTCACCCGTCACCTGAGCCTCGGCCGCAGCGCGGCCGCCGAGCTCCTGACCCACTCCGCCTCCGCCAACGCCTCCACCTCCGCCTCCACCTCCGTCGCCGCCGTCGCCTCCGCCTCGGGCAGTCCGTGGAAGCTCACTCGGCAGCCCAGCAGCCGCTGGTTCAGCGTCACGGCCACGGACGCCTTCCACGCCGCCTCCCTGAATAGGTCCCAGGCGGCGCAGCAGCCCGGGGCAGGGCGGCTGGGGGGGCCGAGGACGGCGGCGGCGGCGGCCGTGGCGGCGGTGGCGGCCGCCGCCGCGGGGGCGCCCGGCGGCTCCGCGGCGGCGGCGCTGACGGCGGGGAGGAGCGCCTCGGGCAAGGTGGTGGTGGCGGCGGCGGCGGCGGCGGCGGGCGTGCCGGGCATCGTGCGCCGTGCGAGCAGCGGTCCCGCGGGGCCGCACATCACCCGTCACTGGGCGTCGTTGCAGGTGGGGCAGCGGCTGGGAGGGCCCCGTCCTGCCGTCCTGCCGTCCGGGCGATGTGCAAGTCCCTACCTTCCGATTGGTGGTGGCTAGCACTGTCGCGAGAGCTCCCTGGTGTCTTATTTTGTTTTGTTTTATTTTGTTTTGTTTTGGTTTCCCAAGCCCAAGCCCAAGCCCATGGGGTTCAGTGCTGCTATCACTGGCAGGGATGGGATTGTACAATGGGAATGTTTCCCGCGGCCTTCCGAATTCCATCTGTCGTACTCCGGTGCACATCGCGTCACATCGCCGCCGCCGTCCGCGCGCGCGCCCGCACGCCCCACTGCATCTTGCGACTGCCGTACCGCAGGACATGGCCGGACAGCAGCGAGCGCTGGACGCCCTGACCCCCGCGGACGGCCCGGGTGCAGGTGGGGGGGCGCGGGGGGACGGGGGGCGGGGGGTGGGGGTGGCGAGGGCGCGGCGTCGAAGAAGGCGGCTTCATCGTCATGTCATGTCTGATCGGCTTGCAGCTCCAAGGAGTGCCGTACACCGTACAGTACGGTACGGTTCGGTACTGTACCGTACACGGCAGGTGTACTGCGTCGGGCCCTCTCCGCTAACCTTATTCGAAGTCGACCGGCCCCCCTGGTGTCTATACCCCGCCCTTGGACCTCGTGTCGTGGCGGTGAACGGACGCCGCAGGAAGACAGCACCCGGAGGCGGGCACCGGCGGCGGCATGGCCGGCCTGGGCGGCGGCGGCGGCGGCAGCGGCGGCCGAGGCGGCGGCCGCCCCGGCAGCGCCTGCCCCAGCGCCAGCGCCAGTGCCCTGTCCAGCAGCGTCCACCCGGGGACACATAAGGCCCCGGTGGAGGAGCTCATGGTGGTGGGTGCGGGATGGGATGGTGCTGTCGTACGGTATACTGCGCATCCGGGTGCACAGGAGAAGCTCCGGGGAGGGGGGGAGGGGTTGCAGCGGGTTGGACAAAGCAGATGGGGTCGCGACCAAACGCATACACAAGTACCTTTCCGTAGTCAATCTTTTATCGGTTCCAAAGTCGATCTTGTTTCCATCAATGTATCATTTGCATTTCGCCATTTTGTGTCTTCTCCCCTCTGTCCTCCCTCTCTTTCGCGCATCCACGCCGCACCCCCCCCCCCGCACCCCCCCCGCACCCCCCCCCCGCACCCCGCACCCCCCCCCCCGCACCCCCCCCCGCACCCCCCCACCCCCACCCCCCGCACCCCCCCCACCCCCCACCCCCCGCAACCCCCCCCCGCAGGAGTACCGCATCCGGCTGCTGGCGGGCTTCAAGCGATTCTTCCACGAGGAGGTGCGCACACAGACAGAGTCACAGACAGAGTGGCAGGGCTGTGTCCATACATACGGAATGACAGGGCTGTGTTCAGGCGCGGTCGCACGTGGGCGGTCAACGGAGTCCGCAACGGGGTTCTGCTGGCCCGCACCGATTCGGTGTTGGACTGCTGCTGCGCCCGCCCGGGGCCTGGGGCGATGCAGCGGCTCCTTGGGGGGGGGGGTGCGGCTTAGCGCTGCCTCTCCAGGTGCAGGGAGCCCCCGGGAGGGCCCCTGGGTGCTTCACCCGCACCCCCAGGAGTTGGTTTGGGTCTGTCTTTCGTCTGTATGCCGGGTTTCCTTCGTCCCATTGGAAACCCCCGGTGCACCTTCCCGCACGTCAATCAAAGACAGCGAAACCGCGACACCGCGAAACCGCACCCGCCCCTCCCCTTCCCGTCCGTCAGGCCCTGGAGGGTGTGCTGAGCCCGGGCGGCATGCGGCTGCTGTGCCACTGCTGCGACCAGGCGCTGCACAACCCGGCGGCCCCCCTGGACTTGTGGAGCTCCGTGGAGCAGGAGGTGGTGGGCCGGGGGCTGGTGCAGTGGCAGGTGCGGGACGGGGTGGGGTGGGGGTTGGGGAGCCGGGAGGGCGCGCGGGCGGGCGGCGAGGGTGGACCGTGGGCGGGGTATTCGGCGGCGGTGCGGGGGTTCGGGTGTCGCCAGTGTACGGCATCCCGCAAACCGACACTGTACGGCCGTCATCACGTGGCCCCCGGCAGCAACCTACGTTCCTTTAGAATCAAGGAATCAAAGGATCCCCTTCGGCGCTGGGAGCTGCTGGCCATGGACGCTTTGACGGGCAACAGGGGAGTCAGGGAGGGGAGGCCCCCAGCTCGCCGTGCAGACTTCCAGACGTCCAGAGCAGCGGATGTCTGATACGGTGCCCCGGGTGGGTGGTCCCCCGCGGCCAAACTGGGCGCCGCACAAGGGCCCGCACGCCGCCGCCCTCCCGCCGTCGATCCTGCCCCTTACCCTCCGTTCACTGCATCCCCCCCCGTTCCCATCGCTGGAGAGATCCTGGTACAGTTGATTCTTCACCGGACCTTTGCTCCCTGGCAGCAGCACCGCAGTTTGCATATGCCTACCAATTTCCTGTACCCCCTTCCGCCGCCCGGCTCCACCAGGCTTGGGCCCACCTGGCCCTCCGTCGGGGTATGCAACGGGCCCTGAGGTGGGAGCCCTGGTACCAGCTGCCCGCCAGGTGGCTGCTGCTGAGGCCCATGAGGCTGCTGGCGGAGGTGGGGGCGGGGGGCAGGGGGGGGAGGGCGGGGGAGGGCGGGGGAGGGCGGGGGAGGGCGGGGGAGGGCGGGGCGGAGGGCGGGGGAGGGCGGGGGAGGGCGGGGGAGGGCGGGGGAGGGCGGGGAGGGGAGGGCGGGGGAGGGCGGGGCGGAGGGCGGGGGAGGGCGGGGGAGGGCGGGGGAGGGCGGGGGAGGGCGGGGAGGGGAGGGCGGGGGAGGGCGGGGAGGGGAGGGCGGGGGCCGTGGAGGCAGCAGGGCAGCACCCAGAGGGCGGTCTGCCGCGGTGCACACTCTGAGGCTGGGACGAAAGGAAGGGACATGACACATGAGCCCCCCGGTGAGCGGTGAGCGGTGAGCGGTGAGCGGTGAGCGGTGAGCGGTGAGCGGTGAGCGGTGAGCGGTGAGCGGTGAGCGGTGAGCGGTGAGCGGTGAGCGGTGCGGTGCGGTGCGGTGCGGTGGGTTGTCCCGGACGCAAGAGCGGCTTTACGGTATCTCCACCCCCCATGGGCCCGACGCGTAATGCGCGGCCAGGGCTTGGTCGTACCGTTACAATGTTGGTTGGCTTCGGGGCCCTGCCTAAGGGTTTATGTCGCGGTACTTATAAGATGCGATAGGTCACCTTCAACCATCGTCACACCGAACCTCCGTACGCCATACGAGCCGCCAGGCGGTTGATCCGGCCAACCAAGGATCCGCTCTCATCCATTCTCACCCGCACACGCACACGCACCCGTAGAGGCAGAGGGTCCAGCAGTCGCCACCAATCTGGCGAGCGAATCTCAATCCATCGACCGTGATCTCAACTCCACATCTCGGCAGCTAGCCATGATCCCACGCTCCCCGAACAAAGTCGGAGGACCCGGGACCTTCAACCGGCGTGTGCTCCGGGTCCGTACATGCTCGGCGGTCCTTCCCTCCGCACGCACACGGCTGCGCCCTCCCCATCCCTCCCCTCCCCATTCCTCCCCCCCCCTCCCCAGATGCTGTCGAGTTCCCTGTCCCGGGTCATGTTGGTGGCCATGGAGGTGAGGCGGGCGGGGGCGTACCGGCAGTAGGGCCGCCCGCCAGGGGAGCTTCGCGGCGTAGTAAAGGGGCGCCCGACGGGGAAGATCCCGCCCCTCGGGGATCGCGGGAGGGGTCGCGGGAGGGGTCGCGGGAGGGGTCGCGGGAGGGGTCGCGGGAGGGGTCGCGGGAGGGGTCGCGGGAGGGGTCGCGGGAGGGGTCGCGGGAGGGGTCGCGGGAGGGGTCGCGGGAGGGGTCGCGGGAGGGAAGGCCGCTGCGGCCCCGGCTGCGGCGCGAGAGGCCCGGCGCTCGTGTGTAGTGTGTGTGTATATGAAGCTCTTTTCCCAATGCTCCGGGCCCCGCGCTCTGCACCCCCGGCCCGCTCCGCGGCCCCCCTCGCCTTCCCTTCCCTTCCCTTGCAGGTGGCGGTGGAGCTGGCCGCGGCGCTGTCGGACAGCTCCCCGCAGCTGCAGTGGCTGCGGTACGCGGGACCCGCGGGTCACGAGATCTGGGCGGAGGTGCAGCGGCAGGGCGAGGAGGTGCGGCGCTTCATCCTGGACCGGGTCATTGAGGCGCCGGACAGGTTCCAGGTGCGGCGGGGTGCGGCGGGTGTGTGTGTGTGTGGGGGGGGGGTGGCGGGGGTGGCGGGGGTGGCGGGGGCAGAGAAACGAGGATTGAGAAAGGGAACCTGCTCGAAGGACTGCGCATGTGTGTTTGGCAATGCGGTTGGGGCTGTTTGCGTGGAGGGCAGAGCTGCGAGTCGGTCGATCTGAATGCCGCTCTACGGAGCCATTGGGGGAGGTGGGGGACGGGTGCGTTGCCGGCTGATACTGGCCCAGAGGGAAGGGGGCGGTGAGGCTCATGGACCAAGGGGACCAACAGTCTTGGTGGGTGGTGGGTGGTATTGCAATCGGTTACCTGGACCCAGTTCCTCCTTCCCTCGTTTCTTTGGACCCTCACCGTACCCTGCTACCCCGCTCCCTCCCTCCCTCCCTCCCTCCCCTTCTACCAATGTCCTGTGCCCTCCCTCCCTCCAGCCATCCATCCATCCCAACGTCCCTCCCCTCGGCCCTCCTTCCCCCCCCCTCCGCCGCCCCCCCCCCCAGGCCACTCAGAGCCACCGCGCCGCCCTGGCGCTGCTCCGCCAGCAGGTGGCGTTCGTGCGCTCCATGCTCAAGACGGGGCTGGTGGACGGCGACGAGGCGGAGGCGCTGAGGGAGCCCATCGAGCGACGGATATGGAGGCTGGAGGCCAGGGGCCCCAGGTGGGACCTCTGTGGGTGGGTTAAATTGAAAAAAATAAATAAACCCGTAGAACGAACCCGGGCACACCCAGCATAACGCAGTATACTTACGGGGTGCGGTACCTGCAGAGCAAACGAAAAGATAGAGACCGCGCGCGGGCGCGTGGCGGCGCGGCCGCGCTGCCGCAGTGCCACAACAAGCAAACTGCGAACCCAACCCAACCCGGAAAGGACAGATACGTTACCGACCTGTGGTGGTAGACTGAGTAGCCGCGCCGCGAGCGATGTCCAGGGCCATGGCGATGCAGAAAGGGAAGCCGAGGAACGGAGTGAGCGAGGGTGGCAACGATTGCGAAGAATGACAAAAGCAAACATCAGAAAGAAGACAGTATGCGAGAATGGCGGGGCGGCAGCGCGGCGCGAAAGAGGACGGGGCGGACGAGGGGAAGTGGGATATGGGACGGGGACGGGAGGCCGTACGACATGTACGGCATGTACGACAGGGGGAGTAAGCATGGGGCAGGGACACGGGGACGGACGACCGGGTGGCGGGCCACGTTCGGGATATGGCTCCCCACCGTGCCCGGTCTTAGCGGGGCAGCCCCTGCATGTGGGGTGCCGCGTGGTGGCGCGCCTAGGGCGGTCGGGCGGGTGTGGGTGGGTGTGGGTGTCCTAATGCGAGCAGAAAAGGAGTGCGCGCAATGCAAGGGGGTAGAGCAGTGCCCAAAACGTTGCCCGTATGCGTATATAATATATAATATACCCAGAGCCCGACCTGTACATTAGAATAAAAAGGCCGCGGTGTCGGAAGCACGCATCTGCATACGCTGCCGACCGGAGAGGTGCGGGGATGGCGTCCGAACCACAGTCGTGCCTACTCCGCGTGTTTTATGTAAATAATTTTAGTCGTGCTGCTTGGAACGGAAACGGAAAGCAGCTCTTCAGGTCCATTCGGTGGAAGGCGGACTCCCAACACAACATGTCTCCCGAGCCGCACCCGAACTTGACCCAACCCAAGTGCTCAACCTGCCCTAGTCGCACCCAACACCGAGACCTGAAAGCAAACCCCCGTCCTATGCCGTACCCCCCCATTGCCTGGGCCGCTGCCCCCCTCCCCTCCCCTGCTTCCTGCCCCCCTCCCCTGGTCGTGGTGCTGTGTCCCGCCCCTCGCCCCCGCAGGTGGCAGCAGCCCACCCTGACCCAGGTCCTGGCGTCCTGCGCCCTGCTGCGCGGTGTGCCTCCCGAGGTGCTGGACTGGCTGCGGGCGGAGGGCGACCTGTGGGCCTTCCCCCGGGGCACGGACCTGTCACCGCTGCTGGCGGAGGGCGGCGTCTTCATCGTGGTCATGGGCACCGTGAGGGTGGGTGCGGGCGAGGGGGTGCGGGGGTGCGGGTGTGTGGGGGATGGGGGGGAAAATGCAGGGGGGTGGGCGCGCATCCGCATAGGATCGGAGTGTATGGAACCGGATTTGGATCGGTAGCGCGCCATCTAAAGAGGATTGGAGTCCAGGGATGGGCGGCGGCCGCGCCATCGGATGTGTGACCCGCAGACACGTGCCGGGAGTAGAACTGGGGTGGGAGCCCGCAGCTCCAGGAGGGTGTACACCTTGAGAGGCTTTGAGGTTGACGGGGTGTCCCGCTCGCGCGCTCGAGAAAGGCGCCGCACCTGCCTCCCGCCCCACGGCCCCGGCCCTACTTGCCTCCACCTCACCTCCACCTCCTAAACCAACCCCCTCCTCCCCTCCTCCCCCAGGTGTCCCTCTTGGCCGCGCCCCCCACGGACACCGGCAGCCAGACCACCGCAGACCCGACCGCGGGAGCCCAGGGCCCGCCCAGCCCCGGCCCCGGGCCCAGTCCAGGCGCCAACGGTCCGGGCGCGTCGGGTCCGGGCGCCACCGGCGGCGGCGCCGCCGACCCGCCCACCCCGCAGTTCTACGTGGGGGTGGGCGGTGTGGTGGGCATCAGCACGGCGCTGGTGGGGCGCAGTGTGCCCGGCATGGCGGTGTCGGGGGCGGTGGCGGAGGGCAACACGCTGGGGAAGGGGCCGGTGGTGTTCGCGCTGCCGCCCGCGGCGGTGGGCCGGGTGAGGTCGCGTGCGGCGGCGGGGAGGGCGCCCTTCCAGCTGCTGCTGCTCAACATGTACAGGTGGGTGGGTGGGGTGGGCGGCTGGGCGTGTGTGTGGGGGGGCCCGTCGGTGGGTGGCTGAGTGAGCGATGAGGCTGGAAGTGGTGGAGTTCAGCGGAGCTGCCCAGGAGCCTCAGCGGACCACCGCCACGTTGGCCGCCACGTGCCAACCAACCAACCAACCCACCAACCAACCAACGTGCTTGACGGTTTCCAATGATGTTCGTTCCTGAGGGTGCAGCCTCTGGGTTTTAAGCGCAATCGATTTGATGGCACTGATTGGTACTGTTTAAAACCGTCTGTTTTATATTTCTGTTGCGCCAACTTGGGGCTGCGTGTGGCCCTCGCGCCTCCTCAGGCTGGTTGGCGGCCACGTGTTGGAGCGGCAGCGGGCCCCGCTGGTGGCGCACATCGCGGCGCTGCTGACGGGGGCGGTGGCGCATGCGCTGCGGACGGGCGGGCGGGTCCGGGCGGCCAAGCTGCGGGGGCTGCTGCTGCAGCACCACGTGCCGGGGGACAGCAGGTGGGCCGTGGGCGGGAGGGGGAGGAGGGGCTCAACTGAAAAGAGGAAAGAAGGAGGGGCATGGAGGGGTGGGTGGCGGCGAAAGGCTGTGGAGGGGTGGAGGGGTGGACGATGCGCACAAAAAGCCTGAGTGTCGGAGCACAGATCTGATGGAGCAGGCGGGCGGGTGTGGGGCCGTGAGGGCGCCTGAGAGAGCGGGAATGAGACGTATAGAGCTTCGGTGACGTCGGTGACATCCTTCCTGGAGCAGCTCAGCGGGACCTCTGCTGGGGTCTGTGATGGGCTTGCTGGCACGGGAGCAGGCTCGGATCCAGGGGGCAGGCTCGGATTGAAAAGGTAGGCTCGGATTCAAGAGGTAGGCTCGGATTCAAAAGGTAGGCTCGGATCCAGGGAGCAGGCTCGGATCCAGGGAGCAGGCTCGGATCCAGGGAGGGCCTCACAATGTGGAATCACGGCCCGATTAGGACACCATGCTGCTAGCTTGCTGCACATGTCCCCCACCCTGTTTTCATCGTTGGAGGGCTGAGGCTGAGGCTGAGGCTGAGGCTGAGGCTGAGGCTGAGGCTGAGGCTGAGGCTGAGGCTGAGGCTGAGGCTGAGGCTGAGGCTGAGGCTGAGGCTGAGGCTGAGGCTGAGGCTGAGGCTGAGGCTGAGGCTGAGGCTGAGGCTGAGGCTGAGGCTGAGGCTGAGGCTGAGGCTGAGGCTGAGGCTGAGGCTGAGGCTGAGGCTGAGGCTGAGGCTGAGGCTGAGGCTGAGGCTGAGGCTGAGGCTGAGGCTGAGGCTGCGGCCCTGAGAGGACACGTGCGACACGGCACCCCTGTAGGACGCACACCACCACCGCCGCCGCGGCGACCACGAGCCTCCGCCGCAAACAAAAGGCCGTACTGGACGAGGTGTATGACGCGCCAGCGGCGGGGCTGCTGACGTCGATGGGATCCGCCGCGGGGGCGGCGCGGCCGCCCGCCGGGCGGGCGACGACGCCAGCAGCCGCGGCAGCTCATCGCGCAGCGGCTACGATGAGGAGGACGATGAGGATGAGGAGGAGGAGGAGGATTACGACGAGGAAGAGGAGGAGAGCGGTAGCAGTGACGGCAGCGGAAGCGGAGGGGAGGGACAGAGCGAAGAAGGCGGCGGCCGCGCCGCCGGCGCCGTCGGCGGCGCGGCGAGCAAGGTCGCGGCCGCTTTGGCGGCGGACGAGCAGCTCAGTCGCAGGTACCGTACGGTGGCGACTTGCGGGGTCCCGGACATGCCACGCCATGCGCCGCACGCACAGCGAGAAGCACTCGATCCACTCGATCCACTCGATCCACTCAATCCAGTCGTACCGAGAAGCTGCACACGTTTTCAAGGCGCAGACGAGCGCAATTCACGCAGAGCTTACAGAATGTTCAAAAAAGGATTTCTCGTGGCTCTGTGCTCCGAAGCCTCAGCCAGGGGGACCCGGGGTCGAGCGGAAGCAACCAGGCCAGGCCTCGAAGCCCGGTCCTTCATCTGGTGGAGCGCGGGTGGTCCGATTTCTCCCTGCTTCGCCCGTCTGCTTCCGTCTGCTTCCCGCCGCCCGCCCAGCGACCGCTCACACAACCCTCGCAAACCCCCCGCCCCGTGCCCGTGTCCGTGGCCATGGCCGTGTCCGTGGATCCCCGCTGGCCGCATGCAGATGTCTGGAACGGGCGGCCGAGATCGTGGAGGCCGTACGGCAGGGCATCAAGGCCGCCAGCCTGGTGCTGCTGCAGCCCGGGCAGACACTGCTGCAGCGCTCCACTGTCGTACTCCTCAACGGTGCGCTGCTGCAGCACACCAGCACGCCGCCGGGCATGCAAGCCGCCAAAGGCGCGGCGGAGAGCCCCGGCGGTGCCGCCGCCGCGGGAGCCATCACCACTCCCTCAGGCGCGGGTGGTGCGATGAGGCGATCCCGCAGCCTGCTGCGACAGCCATCCCTGGCGGACGCGGCCACATCTGCCACTGCGGCTGCTGGTGCCCCTGGTAAGGGTGCGTATCGTGTGTCCGGGCGGTGCGGGCGGGTCTCCCTGCTAATACACTCACACGCTGCTCCTGGTGCTGCTGGGGCCGATGGGCCGACCGGGCCAACGGGTTTAGGTGAGGAGGGAATGTCGCGGCAGCCAGCATCTCTAGGGAGGGGGCCGCGTGGTTGGTTGCGTTGCAGACGGGGAGGTGGTGGCGCAGGAGGGCCGTCGCCAGGTCGCGCAGAGGGATGAGGCGGTGGGGTGGGGCACGACCCCTGACAGCGAATCTAGCGCTCCGGTATGGATGGCGGAACGGCATTACGCTGCAGGGCTGTCGTGGGATGGATCCAGTCTGCGGCCAAACACAGTGCGCGCCCCGTTCTCGCGCCACCTCGGCCGCAGGTACGGCGGCCGGCGCCCACCCCGCGCCCGCCCCCATGCCGGTGTTCAAGCCGCCCACCATCCTGCTGTGGCTGCCCGACCACTGCGAGCCGGCGGTGGCCAAGATCTTCCGACAGAGCGACTGCCTGAGATACACAGCCGGTGAGAGGGAGCGAGAGACCCCCGACCCAAGCCAAGTACCAATACACTCACCATATTTACCTGGCCTTGTGTGTACGCGTCTTTGTCGTTCGTACATCCCACCGCTACAATGTTTCCCACGCCGGACGTCCTACGCCGTGCTACTCTGTTGTGCTAACCCTGGACGTCCTACCCCGGGTGCTACTCTGTTGTGCTGGTGCCGCAGGTCCGACGGGCGCCGCGGTGCTGGTGTGTGGCTCCGAGGTGGAGGGCCCCGTGGTGTACCTGTGAGCGGGGGTCGCCGCAGGCGGGGGGCTCACATTGTTTCGCGACTTCGCTGTCTGTATTGACAATAAGGGGCCTCATGGCAGAAATGAAGAGTGGGCTCACGGCGTGTGTGTGGGAGGGGGGGGAGGGGGTAAACCCGGGGGTAGGCTCCAGGCTGCCGGGGGGGAACACGCGCGCCGTGTGTTTGTGGGCGCAGGATGTCGACCTGGTCACGAGTCCTGCGTTGGCGTGGGCCTCCCGGGGTGACAGCCGATCTGTGAAGCCACCAGAAGAAGCGGCACTAGTGGGACGGAAGACTGTTGCTGCTGCTACTGCTTTTGCTACTGCTGCTGCTACTGTTGCTGCTCCTGCTGGTACCGCTGCTCCTGCTGCTGCTCAACCTGTTGCTGGTACTGTTGCTGAGCGGCGGGTTCGGGGCTTGAGGTTGGGGACTTGAGCAGGAACAGGGACAGGGGTAGGAGGCACTGGGGGGTTAAATTGAAAAAAGGCACTGGGGGGGTGGAGCGTTGGATGCATCCGTCAGGGCAAGCCTTCGCAGGGACAGTTTCGTTGGGGCGGTTTGGTTTCTACGGTAGGACAGAGAGCGAGCAGGTCGTGTGGTTGTTTGTCCGGCTACCATTGAGCCGCCCTCAGTGACGGCACCGGGATAGCTTCATCAGGGCCCATGATCGGCAATCAAGCAGGGGTCCTCAGTGGGCTCCAAGGTGGGTGTTTAGACAAGAGAGATAAGAGACCCGCCCGACCCAAGGTGTGATTGATAGCCTGCATCGCACGTCAGGTGCGCCTTGAGAATGGCGTCCGGGCCGTGAGTGAGCACATCAGGTATGGTTTGGTTCTTCGTGGGTGCCTTGGTAACGCGACTGGAAATGGAAGTGGTCCGTAAGGAGCGCGGATGCGCATCAAGACGCACACGGGCATCGGGCAGGGGCATCCGGCAAACCACAACGTTCATTCATTCATTCAACTTGCTTGTCGACAGATATGACGGATATTACACCCTGGGTGTGTGCGATGGGAGGTTTAAAGCGCGGTGGTTCTGTGGCGTCAGGCCATGCCAGGATTGTAACCGTTACAAGGTGGACCCGTAGTCCCAACCGGGTGTTCCAACGGGCCCAGAGAGCTCGTAGGCGCCTCATCTCATCAACCCCTACCGAAGACTGCGCACCCAACCTACATCACCCGCGGGGGGGGTCATGCAGCCATACCGGCCACCACACCAGCTTATCAGTGCGCCAGGATTGCCTCTCCTGGGAAACCGCGCCAGACCAGCCGAATACCTTACCAGGATGAAACTTGTCGTGTGGCTGCAGTGGGGAGCACAACCCACCGTGTGTCCGGCGCACCGCCACCTGCCTACCTGAGCCTACCTTGAACAACGCCCGCCGCGACCGCCTGCCGCATCAACCTACCTGGATGGACGGGAAACGCACCGCATCTGTGGCTGAGGTTGCAAATTGGTCGCGCGGGGTTTCTCACAGCGTGTGGCGATGGGGAGCTTTCCGCCGTCGCCTGTGACCCCGGGGTGTCCACTGTAATCTGGCTGATCCTGAACATATTGCGAGTACGTCGTGTGTACGGCACTTGGATGCGGTACACGCCCGCGCCACCGTACATCATGTCCGTCGAGATTCCGTCTTCCCTGAATGACTTGCGGGCGGCGGCGGTGGCGGCGCATCCGACCGAGCAGGGAATCGGACGCGTCACGGCGCCTCCAGGGAGGGGGGAGACTTGCCCGCTGCTGAGCAGCCACCGAGCCACTGACCCACCCCTTGTGTACTCCCGCTGTGGTCCCCTATCTGACGGTAGTAAGTGATCATTCATTCCCTGGCTTCCCGGCGGATTCGACGGACCGCCGCGGGCTAATACCTAGCTGCTGCACCCCGCGCGGCGGCGCGCGCTGATGTCGTGAACCGTTGACGTTCGTGCCAAGTCGTGTCGCAGCGGTTGGTTGATCAGTGCGGAAAGTACCCAAGTGGGTGGATGGCTGACGTTTCGTATGCCTGGATCCGGTTGTCGTACGGATCGTATCTTTCCGAGTCGGTGCTTTGAGGCGCGCGCTTCCTGTTGGAAGCACTTCTTGTGGTCACAATCACACAACTTGCTCATATTGCCAGCCATTTACAAGAGACGTAACAGTGTGCTGCGTCACAATGGATGTAACACACGGCCTCCACATCGCCGAGGGGGCGGCCCACATACGTAGCCAACCATCTTCTCGCCCAAGGCATAGTCTGGCGGGCCTGATCAACCTGCCGACCTCCAGCTAGGTCTTGGGAGATGACCTCCAGCTCAGCAATGAACCTCCTTCCATTTGTCCGTACGTTGGGCTGATTTGCAGGTTTACGGAGCTGCACTTGCCCTGGATGGTGGGAAAACATAAGCCGGAATGTTCTTGTCGGCTTTTGCCTGGCTGTGTGCCACTTTATACCTCGAGGCACGTCTACCGTCGACAGGTTCCGATTCTGGTTTCGGTTTTGTATGAAGAATCGCTCCCTCCCTCTGTCCCTCCATGGCATTTAGTCAGCCCCCCCCGATAGATGCATATGGTCCTGATTGTTGCGATGTGCTGGTGGAGCTGCTTTCCTAGAAATACACAGTTTTTTGGGCGAACTGTCAGCCACGCTCCTGACAATCTTGTTCACTCAAATGAATGAAGAATTATGACGATTTAACGTGAGAACGCTTGACTAACGGTCGCGAAAACAATGTTCGGCTTTAACTGTGGGTCTTCACGAATATCTTCACAAACATCTAATATCATTGTGGGTGTAAACTAGTGCCATTCAGTTGAAACAACGCTGCTATAGATGCAGGATAGTCAGCGATGGAATATTGCAGGAATGGCGTCGCAAGGCGAAAATTCAAGTAGACATTGTGATATTACATTGCGCCGAGTAGTATAAATTACAACTTAGGGCTTTATAACCCATCTGTATGCTAGTGTGGCTTGCAACCGACCAGAACCTGCCAACCGACCGAAGAACCTCCGAGGACCTCCGTCGCTCCGTGCGTGGTGCGAGCATGCGACCAAGGCCATGGTTATATCCAACGCTACAATAATTTTATGAATAAATCATTTTTATTATTTATATTGAATGACGCGCTTTCAAGGGAATAGCCAGAGCGGAAATAGCGAAATGTACGCAGTACTGCGTTCGTAAGTCGTGAAGCGCCCGCGCTGGGTATGAAAAACTAGATATTGCTTCATTGCATTTGCCCATCCTTTATATTCAGTAATGTCTGAATACACTGCGGAAGGACGCATCAGTGAAGTACGCGGCGAGTGCACGTAAGCGAATATGCTTGCGGTTTCGGGGCTCAAGCAGCAGAGAATTTCGTTCTTGCCTATTTTCAACCGTTGTCAGTATTTCCGCGCCTGACGTGCGCCTGCGCGTGTGTTCATTGATGTCTGACCAGGCCTGTAGGCCAAAGCTATCCTGCCCTTAGTGACTAGTAGTGTAGGGAACAAAAACGTGTCACATAGCCAACAGGCATTTCCAATCATTATCTAAAATGGCTGTAGAACGAAATCCCTCGGACGGTTCCTCAACATCGGTTGAAGGTTTGAGCAGCAAACTTCCAGGAACAGTTGCCAAGGGAGATGTTGAGCTCGGTAGGACTTCAGGACGCAACGGCAATCCAGAGACTCCGCCGTCGCCCAGCCCGGAGACTGCCGCAAATGGCAGTCAGCTTGCGGAGCCACCAGCTATGGCAAAGTTGGAGGATGACGAGGATGAGTCATACACACGAGTGTCATATATTGACATCTTGAAACACTGGAGCTTAATGGGCTACATCGGTACGTCGCACGGATGCGGTGCAGTACAGCCTCTCCTCTGCATTTCACGGGATATCAACACCCGTTTTGCGGCGCACACGCAGGCTTCGGAGGACCTGCAGCGCACATTGGTGAGCACTGCCCTTGCGGCTGGCCGGGGTAGGAAATCTCGGCTCGTGGCGGTTGTCGCCCCGCAAAGTTGACGCCACCACTGATCCTCAAGGGCTTGGTGTGCGGCAACTGGAGCCAGCCACCACCACAGCACCCGCGAACCAGTGATGGCTCCAGGGCGTGGGACTGCTCTCGAGGCTCATGGTGCAGAGCGCTGCGGCTGTGCGCCCCATCAGACATGAGGTCATGACGCTGCGCGCTCCTTGCTGGGCTTGCAGCCGGTCTTGCCGCCCAGCGAGGTCACAGGAACCATGTTGCCAGGTTGGGCCAGGTCTACCCGGGAGAGCGCCTCGCACCCCACCCCACCCGGGGAGGTGTCACCGCGTGCGACATCAGGTTCTCACAGCGGCACCACCGGGGAGGAACTTCGCACGCCCGGAACCGCAGTCACCACCTCCCGTATCCTTCCCTTCCGCCACAATGCCCAGTGGCATTAGTCTCACCGCATGCTCCGCCGCCCATCCTGACAGCTGACCTCCCTCCCCACCCCAATCAGGCCTGTTCCAGCGCTATTTCGTGGAGCGGTACAAATGGATGTCGCTGCAGGTCTTCACGGAGCTGTTCGCGTTGGGGCAGTGCCTGCCGGGACCCACATCCACGCAGGTGGGCCGGGAGGAGCGGGGCGGGGGCGGAACTGGGTGGAGCAGAGTTGGGCGGAGAGCGGAGCAGAATTGGAGCGGGGGGAAATCAGACGGACCGGAGATGGGCGGGGCGAGTGGTGGCGGCATCTTGGATCTCTTGGGATGCAGGCGAAGGGGGGATAGGGGTTCGGTAGCGCTTTCTGATGGGGGCGACGCGCGTGCTGGCAACGGGCTGGCTGGACCTCCGAAACTGCTGAAGGGTTCTCGTACCACCGCTGCCCTGCCCTCCGCCCACCCGGCACCACCGCTGCCCTGCCCTCCGCCCATCCGGCACCACCGCTGCCCTGCCCTCCGCCCACCCGGCACCACCGCTGCCCTGCCCTCCGCCCATCCGGCACCACCGCTGCCCTGCCCTCCGCCCATCCGGCCCCCAGGTCTCCTTCGCGATCGGGACCGTCAAGAAGGGCATCTTGGGCGGACTGATGTCGGGGGCGCTGTTCCAGTACCCGGGCGCAGTGGTGATGACGGTGGTGGGGGCGGGCGCGGCCAAGTGGCTCACTGACGCGCCCGGTTGGCTGGAGGGTATCGTGGCGGGGCTGTCGGCGGTGGGTGTGGCGCTGGTGGCGTCGGCGGCCAAGGGGCTGCTCATGAAGCTCTGTAACACCAACGTGAGTGGTGGGGGGCCGGGGGCGGGGGCGGCGCGGATCGCGGCTCGGGCGGGAAGCCGGGGCGCAGGTGGGGTGGGGGCCGATTGGTGGCCCCGGGGTGTGCGATGAGACAGTCTGGGGTCGGTGGAGAGCGATCCTCGGGGAGCGGGTGGCGGGGCCGGGGGTGGTGGTTTCAGGGGTGGGATGGGGTCAGACGGTGCGGTAAGACAAAGGGAGCGGAGGCAGCAGGACCCCTCGCGGTCGGTGGACTCCGCGCTCCTGGTACTCCACTGGCACATCGGGGCCCCCTCCTGTCTGTGCCCACCACGTCCACCTCCACACCCACCTCCCCACCCACCTCCCCACCCACCACCACACCCGCCACCTCCACACCCACCACCTCCACACCCACGTCACCGGCTGCGCAGGTGACCGCCATCATCGGCACCCTGGCCGCCGCAGCCGCCATCTACTGGTCAGAGCCCTGGCTGTTCCCTCTGACGATCGTTATTGGCTTCATCATCACCAACATCACGGAGCGCAAAATGGACCGCCGCCTGACGGTGAGAGGATGGGCGGCTAGCTGGGCAGGCGGCTTGGTTGGTGGGTGGGCGGGCGGGCCGCAATGGCCGGGCTTGCATGGGTGGGCTTTGAGGGCGACGGGTCAACACGACAGCCGGTATCGATGGAATGGCTGGTAAAGCGGTAGTATATATGCCCGCTGGCGATGGTGATGGCGACATTCATGTCCCCCAGTGGTTTGATTGTGTCCCGCGTGCGTCGCCACCTCGGACCCTCTTTCTTTCTTCCTTTCTTCCTTTCTTTCAGGGCAACGACGGCGGCGTCGAGTCGCTCGGCTTCAACATGCTGGGCGGCGGCATCCTGATCGCGGTGTGGCTGGCAGTGCTGGTGGTGGTGCTGGTGCTGGCGCGGACTGTGTACAACCATGGGGACGGGCCGCTCAACTGGTTCGAGGTGTTCTACCGGACGGGTTCGATCATCTACGGGGGTGGCCAGGTGCGCGGGGGTTGGGACTTGGGAGTTGGGTTGGGCTGCCGATGGATTGACCACCGCAGGGCCGGCGGCTCCGTATCTGGTTCTCGGTGTTATTTCACACACAGGGTCTCAACGACGACGGCGATGACGGGGCCGCACCGGGTCACAGGTGGTAAAGGGGCGTGGGGCCCCACGGATGCGGATGCAGGTCCCCATGGCCCAGACGCGAATGATGGCGACATAAAGGCGCCGCCAGCGCGCTCCCCGCCGCTCCGGGTCCGCTCCCCGCGCTGCTGTCGTGACTCGGACGCCCCCGTCGGATCCCGTCTGGCGATGGTTTGGCCCTCCCCCCTTGTGTTTTGTACACTGACGCTCCACGCCGTCTGTCCCGGCGCTCTGCCCGTCAGGTTGTGCTCCCCATGCTGCTGTCGGATGTGGTCAAGAAGGACAACAACGGCACGGAGCTCGCCAACACCTGGGTCACGGAGCAGCAGTTCTACGCGGGGCTGGGGGCCGTGCAGGTGTGTTGCGTAGCAGAGAAAGTCAGGCGTGTGTGTGTATGTGCATGGTTTGGTAAAATTATTTATATATGAAGGCGATACGGGGTCTGAGTTTACTTTCGAGGCGAGGCAGGGCCTGTGTCTTCTTTGAATTCCCGAGGGGCTTATGCCTTGCTAGATCTCCAGGGGGGGCGATCTCGGAGGGATCGGCGGAGGGATCTCCCACCCGCCACCCGCCACCGGGAAGCAAGAGGGCCTCGGCGGGCTGGGTCTGCGGCAGTGCTGCGGTCCGCTGAACTCCATCCGTGTTCTTGTGCCCCTCGACCCACGGACTGGCCCGCCGTCCCCAGGCCATGCCCGGTCCGTTGTTCAACTTCTCGGCCTACCTGGGCTGCATCATCGCCATGAAGGTGCGTTGTGGCGGGGAGGTGTGGAAATGGGCACTGTGGGGCCGTGTGGGCCCGCCCTCACCGTCCCGCGGCGGAGCGTCGGAGGCGCGTCGGCTGTTGGGGCCCCGGCGGGAGGCCGCCCTCGGCCCCACTGGACCTCGACCTCTCGCCCCGGCGCGGGGCTACGACATGCCCATCCGTGCACGGTACGGTATAAGGCGGATTACTGACTAGCTCGGAAGCCCTGTTGCCCTAAAACTCTCACCCTCGAGGCGTGAGGTCCCCGCCAATGTCCTATACCCCCCCTCCCTCGGAATCGCAGTTCGGCTACACGTTCATCCTGGGTGCCGTACTGGCCTGGTTCGGGCTCTTCTCGCCCGGCGTGATGCTCATGTTCGGAGTGCTGCCGTACTGGAAGCGCTTCCGCACGTGGCAGATCTACCGGCGGGGGCTGTCGGGCATGAACGCCGTGGGTGTGGGCCTCATCTTGGCGTCCGTGTTCAATATGACGCTGGACGTCTACCGCATCAGCCCCTTCCCGACCGCCTCGCTCTGCATCGCGCTCTTCGCCTTCACGGGTAGGTGTGTACGGCAGCCCGGAGGCCCGATGTGTAGCGGCTCCGAGGCCCCAGCTGTGCCCAGTTGCGCCCAAAGGTTATACGAAGGAGACCCAAAGACCGCGAAACAAGCATCTAAACTGCAGGGAGACTATGATGGTAACTATTGTGATGCACTATAATTGTTACATGGTAACCAGGTATCAGGCTCCTGACAAGGGGCTGTTCATGCGACGCTTATGATGGTGCGTGTGTCCCCTTGGGTGTTGCCCGACCTGACCCCACCCCACCCCACCCGACCCCACCCGACCTCGCCCGACCCGACCCGCAGCTGTGGACGAGCTGAAGATCTTTGAGCCGATCGTGGTCGTGGTGGGCGCGCTGCTGGGCCTGCTGGGCTGGGGCGCCAAACTCCGGTGACCGCCCAGGCGGCCGCACCGCACCGCACCGCACCGGTGGCGCACCGGTGATCGACCCAGGGTAGCGACCCACAGCAGCCAATCGAAACCCTTTGGGTGATTCCGACCCAAACCTCGAACTCAATTACTCAATTAATCACTGCCGAAGCGAGAGCAGCGACCCCCGGCGATGGTCATCACGTTGCGGCGCTGATGCCGTGCGGTGCGCGCCACATCAGGGTCGTCCACTAGGCGGGCAGTCTGGCGGGCGGCAGGGAGGGGTGCGGACTCGTTTTGCGCTGCCGCGCTGTCCTGTTCCCGACAGCGTTGCGCTGTGGGTGGGTTCCTTGCATGTGCTGTTAAAAAACAGATGGGGAAGGGAAGCCTCCGGCCTGCGGCCTCTGCTGGGTGTCCCAGGCTCGATTTTCAACGGCATGACGCGCCGCGAGTACCTACGTGCATGAACACGGCAAGCACAGTTGTGGCACATGGGTTGCTGGGTCGCGTGCAGCGGCATGATTCGCATATGAGGGCGGAGCGACCCTGAGCTAGCGCCGTTGGGCGGGTCCCCACACGCCCGGCATAGTCAGCAAAAGGGGGGCTTTCCGCCCGCCCTTGGCTAGGCGGTGCATCAAACACGAAAAACTTCGATGCATAAACTTCGAGGCAGATGTACGGTGTGGGTGGTTTGATCGACGGCGTCGTCATCTCGGGGCGCCGGCGGTTGAGGTGTTGTTCGGGGCTGTGTGGTAATGACAGGGCGTGAAAGGGCGTGGAGTTACCCACCCACTCAATCATTCATTCTTGTGCGGAGTCGACCGGATTGGACGAGGAAGCCGGACACCAACAAACGCGAGAGCAGTTGAGGGGACGCATGCAGTCACTCGTTGGAGAGCGGAGGGACGAGACGAGGGCACGTGTATGAGCATGTGAGAGGTGCCGCGGAGGTGGGTGAAACCTGGCAGCAAAGCCGGGAGGGGAGGGAGCCCTGTTTCGGTGTTCGCGCCCCATCCAGTGCCCCCCAGTGGCGGCGTCTTCGGTGATCTTCATTCAGAGGGCTCCGGAACCAGCAGATTGCTCGAGGGCCAGGCGGTGTCGGGGCCTCGATCGGGCGGCTGTTCTTCGGCGTGGGAATGGGCGCAGCACCTCTTGAAGTAAAATGCAAGGGATTGTTATTGTCCTGTAGTCTACAGTTCTTGCTGGTGTCCAAGCAAGGGCCAGTTGAGTGGAATTTCTGCAGCGCGCCCTTGGTGGTGACGTAGACGTACAACTGTGACGTGTCCGCGCATACAATGTCGCGGCGCCGACCCGTTCGTGCGAGTGGACGCAGGAGCGACAGTGAGGAACGGAGTGGTGCTGGTCGGGTCCGTGTGTCAGAGTTGAATCGGTGAGATGGGCGGAGGCCTTAGCTCGACGCTTCGACATTTTTGTTGGGCATTATATCTGTGGGGGCTCCAGATACCGTACATAGACGCGGCAAGGCGGGTAGAGCCGCGCCAATCGGATCTGTGTCCTAACAGAGGACACCGCCCTGCCTGGGGCTTGTTTTGTCCTTTCCTTTTGTTATCCATGTGCCCACAGCCTTCCTAAAGTCTGTTATGCCGTGTGCGTTGTCAGTGACCAAATTGTGATGAATACTTTTTGAGACCGGGTGTGGCCGGTTGGCCGCCATGAGCAGTCCGTGGTCTGATGCACTGCACTCAGTTACCGGCAGGCAATCAGGACCCAACACGACCCATTCGCTCTCACGGATAACCCACGGGGTCCGCTGTAACATCATCAAATAATTCGCGAACTGAACCCAATCGAGCCAACAAACCCAATACCCCCATCAGGGCGACGAAACCCTGCAGGCTGTGTCACCGCACACGTGGCCGTATGGACTCGCTGGTCGTACACATGAATACATACCGTACGTGGGCCTGGGCGGTTATGGGTGGGCTTCTTGTCAAACATACCGTACCTACTGCCTGATGATGGTGAACCAGGTCCACCACCACGCACCCACCCTGCGCACGCACCCACCCTCTATCCTTCCATTGCGATGCAGGTACCTTGCCACGTAAGTATGCCGAGTATTTCTGGGTGTGCCCGGGTTCGTTCTTCGGGTTTATTTCCTCTTTTTTCAATTTAACCCACCCTGCACCGCCCTGTCCTCTGACGGAGAACACAGATCCGCTGCATCGGGTGCACGTACGGGCACCCCCAAACGTTCAGTCGTTCACCTGCCTGCAGGCTGCAGCCCCTGCCTGCTCCGGCTGCTGCTCGACCTAACTGCGCGCAGCCGGTGGCCCTTCCGGCGGCCCCTCGCCCCTCCGTCCGGGCGCGCGCATCTGTCCCCCGCTGCGCCAGCTGCGCCCGGCGGTCAGAGAACACCGTCGATCGGATCTACAGCGAGCCTCATCACGCACGCGCCGTTGAAGACCGGGCACGCACACGGGCTACGTCGTACGGGCCACCCAACCTACGCCCCTGACTCCAAGATTGATAGGTGAAAGAATTCCTGAGTGTGCGACACGAAGGCCCGGAACCCAATCCAATCCACCGACCCGCGAAGAACACAGCAAGACGGCGGTCAAGCGAGTGCATCCCCGGGTGTTCCCCCGGGTGGATTGTGTGGGGCGACGAATGAGACGTCGGTCCAGGGAGCCCTCGACGGCGGAAGCAAGAAGTGGGCCATCAAGAGATGCGCATCACCTCAAATAAAATCATCAACAGCCAAGGAACGAATGCCGGGAGCTGCTGCGTGCCTGCGCGCGCTATGCAAGAAAGAATGGCACATTGTACAATGGCAAAACCCCTCGAACCCTAAAAAATAGTATACTGGCGGTTCTAGGACAGCTCCGACTAACCCCCAACTAACTCGTGTACGGCACCCCCACCCCCCTCAGCCGTACAGAAGGTAGCGTGGCAGTCGGCAGCTGCGCGAGTGTGAGCAGGTAGTTGTACGGCGGCCCGGCTCGGAAGCTACCTGACTGTAGTGACGCACACGGGCAGTTGGTGCTAGTAGGCAGGCGCGCGAGTGGGAGCTGGCAGTTGAGCGCGCACGCGTGTGGGAAGCTGCGGCAGGGCGCGGTGGAGCACGGCGGAGGCGGGCGATTTTCGGAAAGCCTTTGAGCGGGTCTCGATGCTGGACGGCTACCTGGAGCAATCGGTCGTCCCAATGACCGAGGCCAAGTACCTACTGCTGGTGCGCTATCTGTGGGACCTGTACGCCAGCTCCAATGTTCTGGGCGCGCTAGTGACCTTGCGCGATTTGCTGGGCTGCCAGTACATGTGGCTCAGCAGCCATCGCGGGCACGACACCGGCAAGCTAGCCCTCACCGACTTCGTCGATCCTACTGACCCAAGCAAGCCGTATCAAGGCTTCCTGCTCCCGGCCCCGCAGCTCTGGCCGGCGGATTACGCCAGCCCCACCCTGTGTGTTGTGGAGCGCGGCACCAAGACGAGCCGCCTTAGCCGTGCACCACCTGTCATCCTGGCCCTAATCCCGCGGAGCCAGAGTTCAGCTTCCCGCACACCCTGGCGCTCTACATGTCGCTCGCGAGCAGCCCTACAGCCCCCCGGCAGTGCCATCATGGATCACCTCCTTCGCCCCTGCGGACCGACGTGGGTTCCAGGAGGCGCCCCTCAGCAGCGCCGCACTGGGCGCGCGCATCCGGCTACACCTGATGATGTCCGGGGCCTATGAGGGCGAGACCAGCCACAGCTTCCACCGTGGTGTGCTCCAGCACGCCGCAGCTCAGGGTGCCGACCTAGAGACTTGCATGCGCTCAGCCAGCTGTGCAGTGCGGAGATCCTTAAGAGGTACCTGGACCCGCACCGCCAGCATGGGGCCCGCCGGGTGCGGCCCCGCAACAACTAAATGCCCAAACAACACGGCTTTGCCGTATAAGGGTGGGAGGGTGGGGCAATTCCGCGCGTCGCCCGCCTCCAATTTAATAGCCGTCTGTGTAGGTCGGTTATGATGCTAAGCAGTGCTGAAGGACGGAACGAGTTCGGCTGGTTTGCTGTTGGACAAAGAGTGTCTTGTCTGTGCTTAGAAAAATTGTGTCCATAAAGTATTCATAGCAATGTAAGCAGTCGTATGCCAATACATTTTATCCTTCGCCTGCGTGAGTGCAGCCAGGCACGTCACAATGCTCCGCGCCGCTCCCGGCCATAGCCCACGAGCGCAACATTCCTGCTGTACTAACTTATCCTCTGTAAACTGTACCCTATATAACAAATGAAGCCGTTTTGTGAGGGTCGTTTCTCCTGTATAGGAGAAAGGTACGTAGGAGCCCAACATGTACTGCTAAGATGTGTACGGCCATCCGTACGGAAATATTTCAGAGCGATATGTAAACACCAGTTAAAGATTGAATACAAAATTGTCCGAAGGAGTTTCCAGCATATGTAAACGGGCCCTAAAGCTTGACCCCATTCTTGCGCGCGCCCCGTGAACAGAAAAGTGATGATGACGGATTAAGAGCTAGTTTGCATATAATGAACTAACGCATCAAACCATGTCTGAGTAA
>BDSI01000069.1:0-46845 GCA_003117195.1 Eudorina sp. 2006-703-Eu-15 | reverse complement strand
CTGCCGCCCCCCACTGCCCACTGCCGCCCCCCACTGCCGCACTGCCCCAATGAAGCCCGGTGGCAGAGCCCAGTCCACGGAGGGAGGGAGGGAGGGAGATCCGAATACCCCTGTCCCGGCCCACAGGCAGTCAAACGCAGCCAACGTCACTTCCCCCCTGTCCTCCTCCTCGCCCGTCCTCCTTCCCCGAACCACCTCAGCGCTGCTGCTGTGCCCCTCCTCGGGCGACCCGGCGGCCCGGACCTCCTGGCTGGGCGGCGGAGCGGCCCACAGAGCCCACCTGCTGTCACTGCTCCAGGCAGGGCCCGGGGACGGGGACGGGGATTGGGCCCGAGGGGGGGTGTTTGAAAAGAGGGTTTAAACCAACCCCCCGGGGCGGTGCTGGGCGGGGTCCAGGGGGGGCGACGCGCGCTCCAGAGGGGCGGGTGCCGGCGAGTACCTGGGGCCGAACCCCGTGTGCCGTACGCACCTCACTCGGAAGTGCTGCAGCGAGGAAGGGCTGTCCTGCAGTGCGGCGAGGTGCGTGTGGGTGTGGGTCGCCTTCGCGGTGGGTCGCCTTCGCGGTGGGTCGCCTTCGCGGTGGGTCGCCGATCAAGGTGGGTCTGTTAAGAGCACCGTCCCCGCGCTCTGTGGGTGCGCGCCTCCAGCCCATCACCCCACGACCCTGACCTCCACCGCCGTCTCTTCACTGCGCCGCCTCCCTCTTCGCTCACCTCCCCTCGCCCCCTCTTCCTCCCTCTGTTCCTCGTGCCTTCTGCTGCTGGTGGTGGTGGTGGTGGTGGTCCTGGCGGCGGCACCCCCCCCCCAGACGAAGCTGCCCCCCAACTTGATGATCCCGGAGGGGCGCCTGGAGGTGCTGGTGGAGCAGGCACTGGAGGCGCAGGTGGGGGCCGGGGGGGGGGCCGCGGGGCTGCGGGGACCTACCCGCATGGCCCCCGGGGGCGGCCGGATCCACCGGGGCGCCGCTGCCATCGGTCCGCGTCGCTGCTTCCGCACAGTCAGCCGCCGTCCACCCACCTGCCGTTGGCAGCTCATGTGCCAGCGGGGGCGGGGCGGGGCTTCAGGGGGCCCCAGCGGCCACCCCTAGTCAGCGCAGTCCATTCGGGTGTGATCCCCTTAAACCCCCCCGACCGGGGGTGCCCGCTCTCCTCTGGTCCCCCCGGCAGATCTCCCGCTGCCCCTTCCACAACGCGGCCGAGTCGCGGCTGACGCTGTTGACGGACTACCAGGCTGGCCTCGAGTGCCTGCCCACCAACACGGTGCAGGTGGGGGCCGGGGGGCGGGGTGTGTGAAAAAGATAACTGAGCCGCGAGAAAACGAAGTCGCGGTGTGTGTGTGTGGGGGGGCGAGGTGCACCCTCGTCGACCTCGCCCTTTTTGTCAAACCACAAAAGAGCAACAAACCGATAACCGTCGATGTTGGGATTGACGGATACGGCGAAACGTTGACTCCGACGAAGCTGATGTGTTCAGGTAGTGGACAGCTGACCGCGTAGGAAACATCGTAGTAGTGCCGGCGAGAAGAGTCGTAGCGGTTGAACCCCAAGACTGCAGACTGCGGCCAGCAGTTCCAATGTTAATGAAAGCCCATTAGGCCAGTGATGTCAAGGCAAAGCAGGGTTTCATGCGCAGACGACGCGTGCGATGCGACAAAGCAAGCATGGTGCCCGGCACAAGTGAAGCCGCCCTGCTAGGTCTGTGCGATGCCAGCGTAGACTGACCTGGAAGAAAGGGATGCGCCAGAGCGACGAGCTGGTATACGGTGGTCAGCCTGTCTCGCCCCCACCCCCGAACCTTAAGCCGATTTCGTCCATCCTGCAACCCAGGCAATGCACGCTTCCCTCCTTCCTTCACGTCTCCTTCCCTCCCTCCCTCCCTCCCTGCCTCCCTGCCTCCCTCCCTGCCTACCGATATCTACCAATTTCCTATACCTCCCCCCCTCCCTGCCCCCGCCAGGTCCTGGAGCAGCACACCGACGAGGTGTGGCACGTGGTGTTCTCTCACGACGGCACCATGATGGCCACGGGGTCCAAGGTGGGGGGGACAGGGGGTGGGGGGCGGGGCAGAGAAGAGCCAGGCCAACGCGGAATGAAGCCGTCGCTGCCGGCTGAAGGACCTGTTCCGCGCCCTCCCGCCCTCCCGCCCAGTGGCGGGGTGTTGGTAGCTCGAGCTGCCGAACCCTCCCCAGTCGTCCGCCCCTGCGCCGTGCGGTTCCCTTCCCGCGGTTGCGGCCACCCCAACCCGGGGTGTACACCGCGCTGTCCTGTGCAGCCCTGCCACACGCTCTCCAGGCGCCAGCACCTCCCGCCGTCTCCGTCCTCAGGCCCTCACCAACCTTCGGACCCGACACCCGCCGCTCCCGGCCCCGGCTTCGCCCCCCCTGCCCCCCCTCCTCTCAGGACTGCACCGCCATCCTGTGGTCCGTCCAGCAGCGCTCCCGGGTGGATCTGATGCACGTGTTGAGGGGCCACACCAAACCCGTGGTGGGGCTCAGCTGGAGTCCCGACGACAGCCGGATCATCACTTGCAGGTGGGGCGGGGGAGGGGGAGGGGGAGGGGAGGGGCCGGGGCGGGGGAGGGGAAGAAGAGGGACAACTCCTGTCCCCATTCGGTGACTTTTCGCGGTTTCGCTGTCTTAGTTGACATGAAGGCAAAGAGGAGGGGAAGGGAGGGGAGAGGAGTATATGACATGGGAACGGGGGCGGAGGGAAGCGGAGGGGAGGCCTCGGGGCAAGGACTGCACCGGGGCCCCCACCCGGTCAGATATCGGCCCCGGGCCCCCTCCCGTCCCCCCCGGGATGTGTGCTCTGGGCCTGGCCCCAGTGCAGGCCCCCCAGGAAATCTGCCTACCCAGTCGCACGCCCCGAAACCTCAACCCGCCCTCGCGACTCGCCGCCCCCTCACCGCCGCCCCTCACTCCTCGCTCTTCCCCCTCCCCCCTCCCCGGGCTGGTCCGCAGTGAGGACGCCATCCGCGTGTGGGATGTGGCCACCGGGCAGCTGCTGCAGAACTGCAGGTGGGGTCGTGGAGGGCGAGGGGGAGGGGGTGAGGGAGGGGGGGAGGGCGAGGGGGATATAGGAAATTGGTAGACACATTCAAACTGCGCTGCTGCCAGGGCGAGGGCGAGGGTGAGGGCGCGGGCGAGGGGAAGGCGCGCGGCAGGCCGGGAGGGGAGGGATGGGATGTAGACTTGGGGTCCCGCGGCGCCACCGGGTCTTGTACGGCTGAAAGCGGTTTCCGTACCGTTAGTCCAGGTTTAGATCGGGGTCACCCGCGCACATGAATGCACACCCCTCTGCCCCCCAGGCCCCCAGGCAGCAGCGCAGTGTAAATAATTGAACCAATTTCCTACACCCAACCACCCACCCACCCACCCAACCACCCACCCTGACGCCCCCTGACGCCCCCGCAGCCACCAGCGCGAGGCGGTGACCTCGTGCGCCTGGCTGCCGGACAGCCGCCGCTTCGTGTGCGGGGGGGCGGACCGGGCGGTGGCGCTGGTGGACTGCAGCAGTGGGGCGGAGCTGCAGAGATGGAAGCGGCCCTACAGGGTGCAGGTGGGGAGGGGGCCCTACAGGGTGCAGGTGGGGAGGGGGCCCTACAGGGTGCAGGTGGGGAGGGGGCCCTACAGGGTGCAGGTGGGGAGGGGGCCCTACAGGTGCAGGTGGGGAGGGGGCCCAGGTGCAGGTGGGGAGGGGGGTGCACAGGGTGCCCTACAGGTGCAGGTGGGAGGGGGCCCTACAGGGTGCAGGTGGGAGGGGGCCCTACAGGGTGCAGGTGGGGAGGGGGCCCTACAGGGTGCAGGTGGGGAGGGGGCCCTACAGGGTGCAGGTGGGGAGGGGGCCCTACAGGGTGCAGGTGGGGAGGGGGCCCTACAGGGTGCAGGTGGGGAGGGGCCCTACAGGGTGCAGGTGGGGAGGGGGCCCTACAGGGTGCAGGTGGGGAGGGGCCCTACAGGGCCCGGTGGAGCGGGAGCGGGTAAGGGGAGGGGCGGGGAGGTGGCTGGCGGAGGGGAGGGGAGGGATGGTCGGAGGGGAGGGGGGGGAGGGGTGTCTGTATTGACATGAGGGGTGGTCGGAGCGGCTGCCCTGCTGCGGGCTCCCGTCACTGTCGCATGTCGGGCCCCCCCCTTGTCCTCCTCCCGCCCCTCCATCTGCCGATGTTATGCCTGCCGAGTGGCGGATGCCCTTCCGCTGCTTCCCCCTCCGATGTTCCCCTGCCTCCCTTCCCCGTCCGCTTCCGGCCTTCCCTTTGCTCTGGCAGCAGCAGCGCAGTCCACCGATTTCCTGTACCCTCCTCCCCCTCGCCCCTAAGCTTGTCAATAACGACCCCCTCCCCCACCCCATCCCTCCCCGCCGCACCCCAGGACCTGGCCATGACCCGGGACGGTGCGGTGCTCGTGATGGCCTCCACCAACCACCGAGTGCACCTGCTGAGGCTGAGCGACATGAGGGAGGCCTCGCTGCCGGTGGGTCACACACAGTCCCTCACACACGGGCCCGGGCGGTTATGGGTGGGCTTCCTGTTAAACACACACAGTCCCACGGGCGGGCGGGCGGGTTGCACGTCCACACGTCCGGGGAGGGGGGAGGGGGGAGGGGGAGGGCCGGTGTGGTGCCCTTGGGCGGTTGACTGTTTTTGCTGACACAAGGGGAAGGGGGACCGGCCGACAGCTAGGGGGGGTGATGGAGCTGGGAGCCGCTCCGGGGAGGGGAGGGGAGGGGAGGAGGGGGCGGCAGGGAACACGGAGGGGGGCGGGCCCGGGGGGGGTGTTCTCCCTGAAGCGGTTGGGGTCGGGGCGTGTGGGCGTGTCCATCCGGCGCTGTGTGTCTGTCTGTCTGTCTGTCCGGTCAGGTCAGCAGCAGCCGGTCCTCCCCCTCTCCTCCCCTCCCCGGGAAGTCGCTGCGCCCCTGACCCCCACCTGTGTCCCCCTCCCCTCCCCGGGACCTTCGCCTGTCGACCTTCAGTGAAACCCCTAAGCCCTAAACCCGACCCCCCCTCCCGCCCCGGTCCGGCTCTCCCTGGCGATCTATGGTACTGCACCAATTTCTTTCTCCGGTCGAACCGTCGCTTTGGCAGCAGCGCAGTTTGAAAATGTCTACCAATTTCCTATACCCCCTTCTCCCCCCCCCACACACCCGCAGGCCGAGGTCTCCCCCATCACCGCCCTGGCCCTCTCCCCCGACGGCCGGTACCTGCTGGTGGCCCTCAACTGCTCCACCCTGCACCTGTGGGCGCTGGGGGCAGCTGCGGAGCCCTACTCGCCCGCGCTGGACATGGGTGAGCGGGCGGCGGCTGGGGTGGGGAGGTGGAGGGGTGGAGGGGTGGAGGGGTGGAGGCCGCCTGAGAGGCGCCCGCCCGGGCCTCACCGGAACACCGCTCCGACCCACCTCCGTCCCTCGCCCTCGCCCTCGCGGGGGGGTGGGGGCGATACGGTGCGGTGCTGAGGGGTGGGACCCCCAGCTGCGCTCCAAAGGGTGGGTGGGGTTCCCCACACGTTCCGTTACCCAGGGGCCCCGAAACGACCGCAGACACCGCTCCGGCCGGGGCCCCTCCTCATGTTATGCGCCGGCGAGTCCTCGGCGCTGCCAGCTCTGATTACCCCCCCCCCCCGCACGCTCCCTCCTCCTCCTCCTCCTCCTCCTCTTCCTCTTCCTGGCTGTCCCATCCCTCCCGCCCGCTCCCCTGCCCTGTCTCCCCCGCCCCCGCCCCATGTCTTCAGCTCCCTCCGCTGCCCTCCCTGCCCTCCACTCCGCTCCCTGCCCTCCACTCCCCTCCCTGCCCTCCACTCCCCTCCCTGCCCTCCACTCCCCTCCATGTCCTCCACACCCTCCACTCCGCTCCCTGCCCTCCTCTCCCCTCCCTGCCCTCCACTCCCCTCCCTGCCCTCCACTCCCCTCCACTGCCCTCCACTCCCCTCCACTGCCCTCCACTCCCCTCCCTGCCCTCCACTCCCTCCCTCCCCTCCCTGCCCTCCACTCCCCTCCCGGCCCTCCACTCCCCTCCACTGCCCTCCACTCCCCTCCACTGCCCTCCACTCCCCTCCCTGCCTTCCACTCCCCTCCCTGCCCTCCGCTGCCCTCCCTCCCCTCCCTGCCCTCCACTCCCCTCCCGGCCTCCACTCCCCTCCACTGCCCTCCACTCCCCTCCCTGCCTTCCACTCCCCTCCCTGTCCTCCACACCCTCCACTCCGCTCCCTGCCCTCCTCTCACCTCCCTGCCCTCCGCTGCCCTCCCTGCCCTCCACTGCCCTCCCTGCCCTCCACTGCCCTCCCTGCCCTCCACTCCCCTTCTGCCCTCCACTCCCCTCCCTGCCCTCCACTCCCCTCTCTGCCCTCCACTCCCCTCCCGGCCCTCCACTCCCCTCCCTGCCCACCACTCCCCTCCCTGCCCTCCACTCCCCTTCTGCCCTCCACTCCCCTTCTGCCCTCCACTCCCCTCCCTGTCCTCCACACCCTTCCCTGCCCTCCACTCCCCTCCCTGCCCCCACTCTCCTTCTGCCCTCCACTCCCCTCCCTGCCCTCCACTCCCCTTCACTGCCCCCAGGTCCCGACCCACTGGACTCGCTGCCCACCGCCCCCGCCGCCGTGTACCGCTTCGCCAGCGGGGAGCCGGTGCGGTTCGTACTGCGGTGTGGTTTCGGAGGCAGCGACAGCAACTTTGTGGTGCACGGGGGCGAGGACAGCCTGGTGCGTGCGGGGGGTGGGTGGGTGGGTGGGTGGGGTGGGTGGGGTGGGATGGGTGGGGTGGGGTGGGGTGGGGGGGAGGGGTGTGCGGTCCAGGGGCCTGAGGGATAAGGCGCCTGAGGGCAGGGTGCGGGGCTGCAAAGAGGATGTGCGATGCCCCGGGGGCTGCAAGGGTGGTAGCGACCGTGGTCGTGGTGGTGGTGGTGGTGGTGGCGGCGTACCGCTGGGCCGTCCCGGGGGCCGATCCCGTCCGATGGAAGTCCGAGCGCGACACGGCTGCGTTTCTCGCCCGGCTGCGTTTCCCGCCCGGCTGCGTTTCCCGCCCGGCTGCGTTTCCCGCCCGGCTGCGTTTCCGTTTCCGGATGTGCCGTGATGCCGCTGCCCTCCTCCTCCCTCCCTTCCCGCCCCCGTCGGGGACCATTTTGGGTTTGCCTTTGCTTCTGCTCCCCCTCACCCTGCCCGCGCCGTTTGAAGATGCCTGCCACTGCATCACACTATATGTCCCCCTCACCCTGCCCGCCCCGCCCGCCCGCCTGCCCGGTCCCCCCCCCGTTCCGCCGCCAACCCGTCCCGCCCGGCCCCTCTCTCTCTCCCAATCAGCTCTACGTGTGGCACCGGGACAGGGGGGAGCTGCTCCTCAAGCTGCCCGGCCACTCGGGGACCGTCAACGCGGCCTCTTGGAACCCCACCAACCCCTACATGCTGGCGTCAGCCTCCGACGACAAAACCGTGCGGGTGTGGTTGGCGCCGGAGGCACAGCAGCGCGGGCCGGCGGCAGCGGCGGCGGCGGCGCGGCGGAAGGCGCTGCCGTTGCTGCAGTCGACGCTGGCCCGCCCGGCGGCGGCGGCGGCGGCGGCGGTGGCGGCGGAGCCGCCGGCGGCGGAGGCGCACCTGACGGCGCCGGCGGGGCCGTCGTCGTCTTCGGGGGATGCGGAGGTTGAGGAGATAGAGGAGGAGGGGGGATGAACGGAGGCGGGCCCACGGCTGCATCGCCGGGGGAGGGCGGAGGGCGGGAGCGGTTGGGGGGGATGGAGAGCGGCGATGGGGCGCCGCGGAACTGACCCGTGGGTTGACCATTAGGAGTGTAGCACGAAAGGGCAACGAGTGTCAAGGCAGGCGAACTCAGCAAGGCCCTTAAGGGCGACCCGCGGCTGTCAGTCTGTCAGTCTGTCGTCGTGTCACTTGATCAACGCACGATTGCGTGGATCGGGGGGGACCAGCCGTCGCTTCGTTTGGTGGGGGTGATAGGGAGGGGGAGTGAGAGGGCATCGCCGCCGGAACCCGCCCTGCTCCGGAACCCATGTCTGGGGCGCGCCGGAGTGGGGTGCTGGTACGGCATGCCGAGGGGTTGAAACACAGAGGGGGTTTGACCTCAGGGAGCAGGCAGAAGGGAGGGGGTTACGAGGCGGCATGGTGACTCCAGGGGGTGCTCCAGGGGCGCAGGACAACCCCCCTTGTACGTGTATTTTTTCTTCCGTACGGCGCATGCCGCTGCCGTACACGAGAGCATGGTCCGCAGTTTGGCAGCTGAGCGGCCGCTGAGCGACCCGGAGATGTTCGAGTCTAGGCGGCCGGACGATGGCGTACAGTCGTACGGCCGTACGGCGATCTACCGCCTCGGGATCATTGCGGGCCTGCGAGCCTCGCCCGGACTGGTAGTTGGTCAACGTTGCGGCGGGACTGTCGCCGTTTTTGTTTCCTCACATTTTACATTTTTGGTCTCTTTCTGCTGCAGGCTGTATGCCGCTGGTGGTCTTTCGTTTTACACGTTTACCCGCCGAATCTGCGTATACCTTAAATGTGCGTCTTTGTTGGCAGCTTAGTAAATGGGTTGTGTCACACATCCCCGCTGGCAGGGACCAGGGAGCATTGTTCAGGTTCGCCGTACAGGCCTGCCGTACGGCTGCAGCACCGAAACCGCGTGGGGCAGCGCTAGGGTCCCAGCGCCAGCTGGCGGCGGGACGGACCGAACGGCCCTGACGCACCCGAACCACCACCGAATGCGCATTATTGCACTTCCTGCTGCCCTGCTTTGGTGTTGGGCAAGACGGAGGAAGGAAGTCCGACAGGAGGCTTTCCGGGATCGCCCTGTCGTGCCTTTGGTGTGATGGCCGGAGTGACGGAGTGGGCCCCGGGGGCAGCCGCCGGTGATGGTCGTACGGGATGTATGTACGGCAGGGGCCTCGGACGGACCAGCCCGAGTCTCGTAGACTGGAGAACCGCCACGGATCCGCACGGAGGCCCCCAGAGGCTGTGGCTTTGCTGTGTTATCATTTCATCAACTTCATCAACTCCTGAAACCATACCATACGTCCCGAGTCGTGACTCAGACGATGACGCCACACCGGGATAGTAGGGGCTGAGTGTCGTACGCGTGTCCGCTTGGGAAGTGTTGGTGCGCGAACGCACAGCTGTGTGCTGCAAACGTGCTGGTTCTGTCTGTCTGTTATGAACTGATGCTGATGGACTTGGCTTCCCCGTTGCGTTTCCACGTTGCGTACGGAACAAGCTGGCGTACGGAATACGCCGGTGCACGGACCACGCAAGTGTACACTGAACTAAATTTCTAATTGAGAATTGCGGATGCGCGAGCTAAATGACGAGCACAGCCAACTGTGGCGGGCCAGCGGGCAGTGCTGCTGAGGTCGCAAACTGCGCGAACCGGGGACGGCTCTGCCTCCGCGGACCTGGAGGCATGGGGCTGCCACGGGCGCTGAAGGACCGCCCCATGCAGTGGTTGCCATCGTGCCGAAGGGTTGCATCGCCCCGCCGTCGTGCTGTACTTGGACCCGGGGGAGAGGAGGCGAGGGGCTTGCACCCGGGGTGAACCCCATGTCCTTGACCTGGCCGAGGGCACCACCGTGAGGGCAGAGGGGGGTTGAACTGTAGGGCTGGGCGGTGACCCCGTCTGTCTCCAGCACCCGTCGGGTCCCCCAGAGCAGCTGGGAGGGAGACTGAAACGCAGATGGGACGAGCAGCCACCCGCAGATGGGACGAGCAGCCACCCGCAGATGGGACGAGCAGCCACCCCAGGCATCACGTCAGGTCATTAGCACTGCAGCATGTCGACGTCATTCGGACGGACGGGTGTCATGACTCATATGAGGGGTGGGGCAAAGCTCTTGACGAGTGGGGAGGCAGTTGCTGCCGCGCTCTGTCACATCCCGGGAGGGAGGGGGGTGTCCGGATGCCGCATCGCGTCAAGGGGGGCTTCCAACGGGACTTTGGGGTCCTTCCTGCGCGGGGGGGCGCATCCAGACGTCTACATGTACGATGCCGTACGCGGGCGGTACTGCCCTCCCCCTTCCGCAATGGACTCCAGGACAGGCCTGGCCCCCTCCTCGCAGCTCCGCCCCTGCTGCCCCGGTCAATGGCGCCTGCCCGACTCCACCCCATCCTGATGCCCCTGCCGCCTGGTGCGGCATGCGCTGCCGCTGCGGTGGAGACCACGCCTGTCTGGCGGGACACCGGCGGCAAGGGGGATTTGGGGCTGCCGCCCGTCGTCCGCAGTCCGCCACCCTTCCGGCTCCTCAGGCCGTCACCGCCTACACCCCCTCTGGGAGTACGGTGATGCGTGGAGGAGCTTGATGGCCGTACCAGGCCGTACGGTATCCGCCCTGAACACAGCTGGCGGATGGTTTCCGGCACCCCGGGGCCGGTGCGTGTCCCCGACCTTGAGGGCCGGGTAGTCTTGCTGTCTGTCCTTCCTATTGATTGGACCTTTTTCAAATGCAATATTACGTGAAGGATGTGCACTGTCAGCTGGAAGCCAAGGTCACGGAGGGTGCGGTAGGTAAGATGCCCCGGAGGGCTGCTAAAGCGAGAAGGGTCACCTCGCCCTGAGGAGTCCAGACCTGCTGAGCCGCTATCCAGGTATGGGCCCTGTTTGTTGGTTTTGTTCGTTCCGGGACTGCGGATGTGCGCGAGAGCTGCAATCGACCGACTTGATTTGAAAATTTGAACCGCGCAAGACTGAGAGCCCACCTGCCTGGAGTACCGGCGCATACAGCATGTGCATGCGCATTACATGATTTACAGGGCAGGCACCAACTGCGGTATTTCCTTCAGCGTGATCGCTCGCGCACTTTGAATCCGATGCGGGACCACATCAGGCGCAGGCGCGCGACGTCTTCGTTTCGGGCGTCGCGAAGAGGGACATGGTACTTCCGGCCTCAACAACTTCTTGCTCTGAGCAAAAATATATAATTATATAGCGCGCGCATGAGTTCCTCCCACGGCCCCTTATGAGGATCGGGGCCGCCGTTCGGTTGCTTGCCGGTTGGCTGACTCACGCACCATCCGGCGCGACAGCCCTTCTCGCCCTCAAACACAGACTCGCCGCACATACTTTGCATGCCCTCTTCGCGCTCTCTGCAAGCGATACAATCAGACAATAAGTCAGCACAGTCAGTACAATCATCTCAAAGCTTCCCACCCCCCACCACCCATGAGACGTCACGACCGGGAGGAGGCTGCGAACCGTCTGTTTGGACCTGGCGTCTCTTACCAGGTGGGTGGGCGGGTCGGTGGACGGGCGGCGGATGGGAGCGCTGGGAAACCCAATTGCTGTTATTAATGTAAGGGAGGCGCCCGGTGCGGCGCGGTCTGATGCTGACTGGTGCCTGCCGGGCGGGCTTCCGGAGCCGGCGCACTGCAGCGCCGACCCGTGGGTCCGTCATGTCAGCCGCCGCCGCCACCGCCGCCGCAGGCCGCGATGTCTTGGAGTGCGCGAGGACTCAAGAAAGGGCAACGCATTGACACAATTTTGTTCAGACGTGCAAAGGAGACCCATAAAGGGACGCAATCTTGTGCTCAAGATGTTGTCCTTGTCGCTGAGGTCAACCATCATGTGCGCGTTCCGACACTCGGATGCGACTTTGAGCGCCTCACCGCCAGGAGACGTACAGACGCATGTCTACGACTGACCTACTGTATTTCGTTTTGCTCGCGCGCGCGTTTCGGCGACTAGGTTCCTGCCTTGGCCGGCCCTTGGTCCTGCGCTGCGCTGTGCTGTGCTGTGTCCCGCCTGCCGCCCGCCCGCCCGCCCCGGTCAAACCGTTGCATGCCAAATCCCAAAGTCCGCGATTCCGTGCCGCCGTCGCGTTTTCGCCCGTGTGAGGTAGGCGCTGTCCTGGGATGAGCGACGTCATCTGATGGAGCACATGAAAAGCGGAGCTACTGGCGGCGGCGGCGGCGGCGGCGGCGGCAGCGGCCACGACAAGGCCGGCGGCAACGCGGCTCGTGCCAGCGGCAAAGTGCCGCCCGCCGTTCACGAACCTCCTCCGCAAGCCGCCATGCACGGCGGCGGCGGCGAGGCCGGCTCATCGCCGTCCAAGCGCCACCGTACACCAACGTCGTACTACAACACGACGCGCGCCGCGCCTGCGCCGCAGATCCGCGTCCCGCCGCCGCGCCCGAAGCAGCAGTCCTACGGCCATCCGCTGCGCGGCCGCGGTGACGACGCCGCACAGGCGCCGTACCACATTAGGTACGGCGGCGTCTACAGAGCGGCGGCGGCGCGGGCGGCGGCCACCGCCGCCTTGACGGCCACCGCCGCAGCCGCGGCTGCGCCGGCGGGCGTGCCGCCGCCGCGCGGCGAGCAGGCGGTCGTCGCCTGCGACGGAGGGCCGCCGGCTGCCGCCACCGTACCCGCCAGGCGCGGAGAGCAGTCCGCGACGTGTGAAGCGGTGGAGGGAGCGCCGGAGACCTTCCCGCAATCCGCTGTTGTCTTTGGGGTTTCGGAGCCGGTTCCTGTGGCCGCCTACGGCGCCGTCTCTCAGGCCACAGAGGCCGCCGCGGCGGCGGCAGCTGCGGCGGAGGCGGAGGCGGACGCGTCATGCCCCTCCGAGGACGCGGAGGAGGGCAACGCCAAGGTCCTGGCGACGGCGACGCGAATGCAACGCATGGCGATCAGCGACGGCGGCGGGGCGCCGCCTTCGACCGGCGCCGGCGCGTGGACGTCGGAGGCGGTGGAGGCGGAGGAGGCGGCCATGCGGAGTGTCGCCGGCGGCGCCGCCCCGGCCGGGGAGGGCCACCGGGGCCACACGCACCGCGGCCACCGGGCGGGTCGGCGGCACCGCCGCGGCGGCGGCGGCGGCGGCAGCGACGGCCACGCCGATGTCGACGGTCGTGAGGTCGAGGACAAGCAAGAGCACCAGCCCTCGCCGTAAAAGCTAGCCCCCGCCGGAGAGCGGTGAGGCGTGTGACGGTTGGGACGTCATATGCCAAAAAGCGGTCCGCCTTTGAAGACGCCATCCGTCGAGAAGAGATGGAGAAGCAGGCGATATGAATCCGCCTTTAAAGACGCCATCCGTCGAGAAGACATGGAGGGTGATGGTTGGGCGTACATACGACTGCGGGGGGTGGGAGACAGCGCCAGGCGCCGGCGCGTTCCGGGAGTGCAGAGGCCGCCGAAGCAGGCGATATGAAATCTGATCATACCTGGGTTGCCACCAACAATAGTGCTCAGCTGGGTGCCCAGAGCCCCAGCAGCTATAGGCTTCAAGGATCGGTCGTTGTACGAGACGTACCGGCAATAATCAACCCTGTTCGGAGTTGAATGAATGAATGAACGGAGTTGTTGTTGTTGTGGTGGTGGCTACAGTTGCCGTTGTAAAAATTAAAGGCTCCATCAGCCTGCATCAACAGCCATGCAGCGATCCTCGCAACCCGGGGACGAGCAGTCACGGCGATGAACCCCGTCCTAACCTGCACGATCGGATGGGCACGTGCAGGTGTACGGGATGAACACATGAGTGCCGTACTGTCGGAGCGCTTGCACAAGGCGGTGCAGAGGACGTCCACCCGGAGCGTTTGTTTGTTCGCGGACCGTTGGGGGTTGAAGGTTGGGTTGAAGAGCAGTGACCCGTGCTGCGCGGAGAGTCATACGTCTCCTGGCGGGGCGTCTGATGATGCCGAGATAGTGTAAAATGCCGTGATGCGTTTCCTTTTTAAGGACATCGAAATAAGGACAGCGAATTCAATTATTGAGGTTACACGCTCACAACCCAGGGGGGAAATCTCGGGGGTTTTGCAATGCATGGCAATCCCCCCCCCCACACACACACACACGCACGAGAGGGATGCACCCGACCAAGTTCCGACCACGTGGGTGTTCTGCGGTACCGTTCACGGTACGGCACATGCGTACGTTGCAGTACGGCGCGTGTCTGGGTGCGCACCGAACGAACGGCCGCCCCACCCCGCACCGCACCGCACCGCACCGCGCCGCCACTTAGCAACTACACGCACTCGGCCCTGGCTCCCGTGGCTGGCTCCTACCTCCCCTCGACCCTGGCGTGTGCCGGCGGGGGCATCATCAGCAGTGACCCGACGCAGGTGTACGTAGACGACTCCTTCTCAACACAACCTCCGTCTGCAACCCGATCGCCTCTTGGGAGTCCCTCCCCCCGCCGTGGCGCCCCTCGAAAGTCCAGGGAAGGCACCCAACCGGCCGACGGGTCGTGGGTTTGGAAACTGACTGCCACGTCAGTCGTGTCCTTCAGCCGGAGCCCCTTCCCCACCTCGCGGCGGGCCGGGCGCCTCGCACATCTGGACCTCCATCCAGAGGAACATCCAGCCGCTGAAATACAAACGTTCCTGTTCCGCGTCCTCTCTCGGCGCAGGGCTACATCTAAAGAGAGAGAGAGAGAAGCGACGACCTGACGTACATCATGCCGTGCAGCGCATTCCAGCGCGCAGGGGCACAGGGCGTCACCATGCATGCGTGCACGCCCGCACGCGGCGAAACCCCGCACCCGCGGACCCCCGGACAAGAGATAGAACCCGACACTCCGCGCTCTGTCTTGTACGGATTGTGCTGCCGTACAACACATGCATGCATGTTCCGGCGGGCAGGCAGCCCCTGAATTCCTGCACCCACCTTGAAACCCCCCCTAGCTGGTGAGGTCATCAGAAAAAGCCACACAGATCATGATGAACCCTCCACAAGACCACAACCCTGGAAGTTGGGAGGGTGGTTACTGGTTAGCATACACCCCAGTCCCCCCCTGGACCCGCGATGTGACGCGCCGCGAAGGAGGCGCTACCGGTCACCAGTCCACGGGAACCACAGCCCCCCAGAACTGCAACTGTTGTGCAACTGCAAGGAACAAACGACCTCCAATCCCCGTGGGCCCATCCTGGGTACCCATCCCCGTCCCAGTGAAAAGATAATCCCCGTCCTGGTGAAAACATAGAAAGAATCCCATCTGGCGGCCGTCCAAACAGCTGGCGGGCGATGAGCGACGGGGACGCACGCACGCACGCCCCACCGCAGCTCGCGGCCGAGGGGGCGGCCGACCTCGTCCCGTCAGGCCGCCTGCAGTCCGGCCCGGCGAAACCGCCAGGATGGAGGGCCTTCCAATAAAGGCGCGAGAATTCGCTGCTCTAGGAGGTCGCCCTGCAACAGCCACCGCAGCCATTTAGCGGCCGTTAGTTCACACGCGCACGTACGGCGGGGCGTCCTGGGTCCTGCTGCCGGACACGAACCCTGTGGCCCTTCCTCTCGGCAGGCTCCGCACCCATCCCATTTCCGCCCGCCGACCGCTCCACCGGGGCCGGATAGAAGAACACCTTGAGCACTTAATAACGCAGCAGCACGCAGTTCATCGCAGTTCATCGTCTATTTTTCTTCCGGATCGACAGCAAAGAAAAAGAGGAGCAAGAGCCCCCGCCTTGCTCTGCAGGGCGGCATGAGGGCCGACAGACACACACATAGAGGCCCGCGGACGCGGATTTGCTCGCCCTCCGTGCCGCAGGTCATCAAGAAGTACGCGGATAACCGCCCGACACGACACAAGGGAGTGGGTTTCGGAGAGCCAAAATGGGCTCTCGCGGCGCTCCGGTGGGTGGGTTGGTGGTGAGACCAAGCCAAGCCAAGGCCGCATGAAACCTACTGGCGAGGCAGGTTGCCGGTGCGGGTCGGGGATGGGCCGCCGTCTGAACCGATCCGGAGGTGGGGCCGGGGCCGTCGCCAAGGATCGTCCGTTCGGGCCGCACCGCTGCGGTCATGGTCACGGTCATGATACATGATACATGACACGTGATAAACGCACAAGCCACTCCGGGAGGAGGGTTTCACCGCCGGGGCCGCCCATAACGGACTGTGGGGGCCCCCGCCGCTGCACGCCATACACACACATATACACACACATATACACACACTGGGCGCGTTTCTCATTCCAGACGCCCACTCCCTTGAGGGGGCACAGCGGTCACCGATCCTCGGGGATCGGGCACGCGCCCTTGGTTGAGAGCGAGGGGACAGAGGCCCCTTACGCCCCTTTCCCCCGTATCCGGGGGAAAGTGCTTCGGCGGTCTCCCGTATGGGGCGGGTTAGCGCCCCCGGCCAGTGTCGGCCCGGCAGATATGTAACGATACACACACACACACACACACACACACACACACACACACACACACACACACACACACACACACACACACACACACACACACACACACACACACACACACACACACACACACACACACACACACACACACACACACACCACACACACACACACACACACACACCACACACACACACACACACACACACACACACACACACACGTTAAGGCTGGGTTAGCAGCCCTTGGCCAGTGCCAGGCCCGGTCAGATATGTAACACACATACACACACGCACACATTGCGCAAGCACGACCACCCGCCACCATCCGCCACTCCAGGCGCAAGTTCACAAATCACAATGCATATAATACTCCGCACGTGCAGGGGCGCACCTCGGCTGACGGGGACTGACCCCGACTCCTGCGCCACCCGCATATCTACATTCCCTGACCGCATCCTTGAACACGTCCGCTGCCCTGACAGCATCGCACGTCCACCACCGCTTTGCTTGAAGGCAAGAGAAAGAGAAAGAGAAAGCATCATCACGCGCAGCAAGAGCAGTAACGAAACACGAGTCGCACATCACATCACATCACACCACATCGGGGGCCGGGCAACCGACGTCATCAGGCGCAAACGAACACAGGCAGCAGCAGCTGACACCCGCCTGCCACCCAGCCACCTGTCGGCAGCGGCCTACACGGCCCCTTCACGTGCCCAAACCCGTGCCGGCGTTATCGTGGCCGACCTCCACGTCACTGGATGCCCTTGGACCTGCACCCGCACCAGCACACTCGGGAAACAAGGCGCCTCCCCCCCGGACATGAGTCCACGCACGCACGCGTCGTACACACGTCGTACATACATATGCACATACGCATACACATACACACACACGCCACGCACACACCCGGGATCATGATCCTCCCAAAGCCCATAAGACCTGAGGAAGGGCGAAACACGACCCGCCGCGAAGCAGCCGTACGTCCTCCTCGCCCCGCCGCAGCAAATATAACAAACGCACGCTGCGTCACATTCAGCGACGCATCGCATTAGTACGTGTACTGCATTATCACTGCAGTACAGCTGAAGCAGATAGGCAGGCCACAACGCGCCTCTGGTGCCACATCTGCCGTGCATCCCGCAAGGACTGGCGCCGCCCGGCAGTAGTGGCATGCCCAGACGGCACTGATGCCCGGCTCCCCTCGCAGTCCCCCCTCCCCAGCATGTGCTGTATCCGGTGCGCCGTTTCGCCTTGGGTGGCTGATGTTGTCGCTGCCAGCCAGCCAGCCAGCGCGCCCGACGACACGTGCTGCCGGGTGATAGCGCGCTGGCCGCGTGCTAGCTAGCATTGCGCTGGCAGGGTCTCAACCCTGCCACCCATCTAACGCGGCCGCTGGTGCGCTTGGTTGACTGGTGCAGTGAGCGGGCTTGGGCGGGTGAGGTCCTAGCGGCGGCTGCGCTTGCGGGTGCCGGCGGGGAAGTCGCTGGAGGCGGCGCGGGGCGACGGCACGAAGCCCCCCGGGCAGTCGACTACGCGGTACCGGATGCCAATGACGCCCTGGCTGATGTCCGCCAGCTGCGGAGGGCAGGAGGTAGGGGGCAGCAGGGAGGAGTGAGAGGGCTTTAGAGGGAGAGTGGTGCGGGGGTGGCCCGCGGATGGGCGCTAGCGGCCGGCTTGATGCATACATGGTCGGTTGGTCGCCTTGTCCAACCTGACAACTGCAACCGCCGACCCGCCGCCCACCGACCCACCGACCCACCTGCGAGAAAGCCTCCTCGCTCAAGTCCTGGACGCCCAGGGAGAAAGGGGCAGGAAGCAATATACGTACGGAGGTGAGACCGGGCGGTCAGAAGCTAAGGTTGCATCGTGAAGGTGTACGGCAAATCGGTAAAATCGTAATAATCGTGTCGCAAATTCTGTACGGCATGCAGCTGCCGCAGTGTGCATCGGTCCGCTGCACCCCTCAACTCGTCTGGTGCGGCTCATCCCGTCTGGTGCCGTCCGGATGAGCAGCATCCACTTCGTGTTGCTGCGCCGCGACGGCGGTGGGCTCGACACGAACCTCCACGGACCCCGGCCCCCCAGCAATGCGCCGCACACGTCCCTCCCCCGCCCCGCCCCTCCCCTCCCCGCCCCCCCGGACCGCATGCACCGCACCATGTGGTACATGTCGCCGCAGCACCAGCGGCGGTTGGAGTACTCGTTGGCGGGGTAGTTGCAGGGGCTGCAGGGGCGGGCGGGTGGGCCGGCAGCAAAGGTTCCTTCCGGGTGAGGGGCGGCCGGGCGCGCCAAGCACTGGGCTGCGCCTGGCTCCTGCTATTGAGATATTGGGAGCTGTGAGACATTGGGAGTGCGTGCGTGCATGCGTCCTGGCTGAGTCCAGTACAGCAGTACTACACGATGTTTTTTCGGTTGGCTGTACGATTTCACGATCACTGGTTGACTCACGAGCGATGCTTCATTCGGCGCGGTGCATGAGTTCGTTGAGGACGCGCCTCCGAATGCTGTCGCACCCTCCGAATGCTGTCGCACCCAGTTAACAAACCAACTAAGTACCCAACACACGGGGCCATCCGGCAGTTTAAAGGGAGTGCACCATCTTAAGCCCTTGCCGCAGCCGCGCCGTGCAGGGTGTACGACGGCCGGATGTACGGCTGCACCCACCAGGAATCCGTGATGGTAATGGTGACGGACTTGGACGTGTCGTAGCACACGCTGCTGCGGTCGATATGTTGGCCGTACCCGTCGGTGAAGGAGGACGGGTTGCACATCACTTCGTAGCAGCGCCTGGGGGCAACAATGGGCGGCGAGCGGGTGGGGACATTAATCGATTAATGAGAAGCAAGTGCCCAGCACGCGCCCAACCCGAGGAGCTTGAAGAGGCATGGGAAGTACTCCGTAGGTGAGCGCTTCCACGGCGGAAGTCCGCAATCAGGTGGGAGGCAGTGATTGCAGTTACCGTTGATTTCCGAGCCGTCGGCGCAGTCGGCCTAAATCCAATCCCACTGATCCCGGCCCGCAGACTGGAATGAGTTCCCGGATAGCGCTGTCGGAAAACAAGCGGTTGTGGGACGTCTAGAGGGGCCCGGATTGATTGAAACGCCCGGACACGGGGCTCATGGCGCGCCCATCGTGCTGCCTAACGATTCAGGCACCTCCCTCATCCACATTCTTGCTAAAGCACACACACGCGCCCCACCACACCGACGCGACTTTCTGCACGCACCCGCACGACCCGGCGAAGTCGTCGTCCTGGTCGCTCAGGGCCTGTCGGGCGTACGACAAAATGGGCGGGGGTTTGTACGACACGAAATGAGGCGAGCGACGCTGGCGCACCGACCGACGGTTTCTGTTGTGGCCAGGGGGTTCGGAGCCACCGGGCGCTGATCCCGGCCGGGCGGCGGGTTCTCGACCGGTGATGGGAGTCAGGGGGCCCTTGGGGAGTGCGGGGATCTGCGGGCGCTGTCCGTTGGCAGGGCGATGAGGAAGCCGGTTGCTGCAAACCAGCTTCATCACCCTGCCAACGGGACATGCCCGCGGGCAGCTGAGCAACCCGAGGCCAAGAAGTGCAGAAGCACTAGGGCTGCTAGTCCCGGCAGTCCCGGCTGTTTGAAACTGGAAACTGGCCAGCTCATGAGTCTAACAGGACAACAGGCAGCAGGGCAACGAAGTCTATGCTGGCTGAAGAAAACTGAAGCACAAAAGCTCACATTTGTCCGTGATACCTAAGGCGTCATGGTATCGATGCAGTCTTTTCGGAGGATGGCCGCTCGCCGGTCGTGACAAGGTCTGTTGTAAGCACAGGTACACTCTCCGGCCCACGACAGTACCGGCGGCACCCGGCTCGGTGTACTGCGCCGCAACTCACCGCGATATTTCTGCCGGTGCTGACCATGCTGTTGGGGAGTGGGCCGTACATGCAGGAGCCGTCGTCGATGTTGCCCCCTGAGGTGGGATCATAGCCATGGATGCCGGGCAGGCAGGTGGGCGCATTCGGGCAGCACCGCGTCAACGAAGCAGTTCGGCGGAATTCCAGCGCTGTACTATGTACAGGCCCCAGGCATTTTGAACATGGGATTGGAATGGGTTGAAGACCCGCACTACCTTTCTGTGCGATGCTTCGTACGTCTGTCGATGGGGGCGGGGCACCGCTGCTGCAAGGCAAGGCTGTGCAACGCTGTGCAACGCTGTGCAACGCTGTGCAACGCTGTGCCACCAGTGCAGTGCAGTGCTGCGTTCCGCGGCCCCGGCTAGCGTAATCTCCCCAATGCCGTGCGCCAGTGCGTGCCTCGCGCACGGCCGCGCCCTAGTCATGAACCGAGTGGAGCGCTCCCGAAATGCCATCACCGCCCCACGCACCTGACATGGACCCGTAGAAGGTCGCCCGGCCGTCGCGCCAGCTCCCATCGTCAGCGATCGCGATCGGCAGCAGCAGGGGCACCAGGCAGATGCCCATCAGCAGGGTGGAGGTGACGGCACGGGCGCTCATGTCGGAGACCCGTCGCGGGCTGACCCACATCCGACGGCCCATCGCGGCGACGCAGCGGATCCCGAACACGAAGCGGCCCGATGCAGGACGTGTCAGCTCCGCCTCGCTCAGCCGCTGCAGCGCCGCCGCGAGGCGGGTCAACGGCATCGCAGCAGCCAGGGGCTGCTGAACGGCGCGCGGCATCCAGTTGATCCTCCGCGTCGTTCGTTGTCAAAATTAGTTTCGAAATATATGTATGTGGATTGTTCGTTTTGTTCAAAGGCTGAAGTAAGGCGTCACGGACGAGAGCGTGGTTGGAAGTGAAGAAACGGGGTCGGTGCGCTGAAGGACAGTTCGCAGCGCGCTGCCCAAACGCACGCGAGATGGAAGATTATCTACACTGGTCACGTTTTATGGATCTTAGGGAACCACAAGCGCGGCTTCTCCGTGACGACCTGGCTGCCTTGGCGGCCAATCCAGGCCAATCCGCCTTCCGCAGCGCGGCGCTCAACCCGGCTCGGTTACGCCCCAACTCCTGCGGTGGTAAAAGCATGTGCGAAAATGATGGCCAATGCGCCAGAATGCCGCTGCGCGGAAAGTCAGGACGACGAGCAAAGGGAGGCCCTTCACCGTGCGTAAACCGAAAGCCAATGCGCGGCAGTCAACGCAGACGCGGAACCGCAGCGCGTCGCGCGAATGCATGGCCGGCCCACCTTGGTTTGCGTCCTCGCAACCCTGATTGATCGGCGCAAAGCGGGGCCAAGCGGCGGCTGTGCTGGCGGCACCTCAAACAGCGCGCTCAAACAGCTAGCTTGGTGCTAGCGCGGCGGCAGCGAATGAAGCAATGTAAAAGCGTTGTCCAGTACTATGACTTTGGAGGGTAATGGGCGTGATGGCATGTGATATAGCGCCGCGGCTCCAGGCATGTACGAATTTGCGCCGCGGGTCGCGTCCCTGTGAAGGAACGGTTCTCTGCAAACGGTATGACGCTACAGCAAAACAATATGAATTCTGTTTTAGTCTTGTTCATTTGCTTGACGAGATCTGTGGATTTGCGTGCAGGATTCGCGCGGGGTCCAAGCTAACGCACAACGGCTGCCTGCCTTGACCGATTCGCGCCAACCACCAGCGCTTGCTGATCCTCTGGGAGCCAGGTTTGTGCTCCTCCCGCGCGCAAATCTCAGGCTTCTGCGACGTGCAGAAGGGCGCATACATGAGATTCCTCTGTTGCACACGGCCGCCTTGGGCCGCGTCTTCACCATGAAAGGGCCTGAGCCTTGCCTTGCATCCGCTGCAACAATGGAACGAAATAGAATAGAAACCCAGTTCCAATATTGTCGGGGACCGGTAAGCTACATGAGAAGACAGGTACCGAACGTTTGGAGTGTGCTGCTGCTCAGCGAGGGCCCACTGGACCCTGATTTGTGCAGTCGTCCCGAGTCCGGCATCCGGGTCTAACACGACTCCTCGGGGGGTAGGTGAGGGGTTCAGTAAGGTATCCAGCTACGTAATAGCTTCGCACAGCGTCACAGGACAGCCTAGCGAGGATGCCGTGCCAATCCTGCTGACCTGCATTGATTGCCTACACAGCGGAGGCACCAGGCATGCTTGCCCTGCAGCAGGCAGATAGGAGCATCCGCAAACACACCGCTCATGTCGCGCACGCGCCTCCCGTAGGGGGTTGAGCTGGCACGCACGGTTCGAGGTTACTGCTGTCGTACTGTCGTAATTTGTTCACGGAGGATTACTGAGGATGTTACAGCGGACCCCGTGGGTCATCGGTGACAGCCAACGGCGGATATTACTATTTTCCATTAGCCAACGCTGACTGCAAACTAAGACAGTCGGGATGATGACAAGGACGTCGACGGACCACGCACCAAGGATGACGTCATGTTTACAGCTTTTGACTGCCACAGTTGACCGTGTTGCACTTGGTGAGTGCCTTCTCAGCACCACTCCCCCGCTGCCTCCGTGTTCGCCCACCACCACCACCACGCACCAAACAGCCAGGCCGTCGGTCGGCCGACGATAGCCAGGTGCAACCCCCGCCGGCAGATGCAACCCCCGCCGGCATCTCCCCCACAGCAACATATGCAACCTACGGCCAATCATAATCCGCCCTCCAACCTTCCTTGCACACATCATCGGACTTGATCTCTTATTGTACACCCGACATGACCGAGACGGGTACGTCTCGGGTCGGGTTCAAACAGGCCACAACGCTGCCCGTCGTGCAATCAAAAGCCAAGCTCTCCCCCGTATGTGATGGGGTACTGGAGCCCTCGTTGCCGTGCCCCCTGCGCAAAGCAGTTTCGCCCGAACAAAGCACGACCAAACAACGTTTCCTGTGACAAAACCCAATGCAGACACTTTTAAATCGACCTGGGTCGCTGGTTGCCCCCAGCCGTCAGGAGCGCATACCAGGCACACCGTAACGCCGGCCTGTCTCACGGGGTCGCACCAGCTGAAGTAAGTCGTACGTTGTGCACGACACATACCTGGGCCGGCCACAAAACTTATGTACGGAAACACATCACACTTTTAAACCACACACGCACATCCTGCCACGCCGCCACGCATCCTGCCACTCGCGCGCACCCTTATGACACACACGGGGGCATACCACCTTTTCTCTGCCAAGCAACCTTCGCTCGCGGCGCTCGCCATCTCCGGTACGGCACTGTACGACACATTTCACCGCTGCCGGACGCTCGCCAACCAAGCAATTTGAGCCACATGGGAAGCCGGAGAAGCCAGCCTTCGCCGGCTTACTGACCCGTGACGGCGGGGAAGTCCCAGGTGGCCTTCCGCGGGGACGGCGCGAAGCCCCCCGGGCAGTCGACTTGGCGGTAAAGGATGCCGATGGCGCCCTGGCTGATGTCGGCGATCTGCAAAATCATGGCAGGCGGAGCGGGCGAGGTCATGATGGAGACTGACGGAAAAAACACAGGTTTGCCCAGTATATCTGAGGCCGCGCCACCTTCTAAACCCTCAAGACAGCGACGTGGGTTCCTTTGCAGCCGGTTACGACTTGACCTGACCCAGGTAAAAGACGGCGCCAACGTTCCAAAGAGCGACAACCCAAGCAGCAGATGGATATACTGCAACAGCCATACGCCCGCCGCGCCGCGGTACCCACTTACCGCCGATAAAGCTTGCTGGCTGAGATCCTGCATTGCGGAAACAAACGGGCCCGCAAGAGCAGGGAGTCAATTAGCGCGTGATTAGGCCATGGGTCGCAGGAAAGAGATACAACATTTGCAGCCGGCGGGGGCCCACCGCGCATGCACCCAAGCAAATCCCAGTATCCCACCTTTTTACGTTACCCCGCAATCGCCGGCGCCGGCCGGCACCTACCTCCGCACGCGGACGCAAGGTGCTGTGAATCCAATGCTGACGTGACCGTCGCCCCTCCCATTACCTCCAAGCTTCTCCGCAAACTACCTTTCATCACCGGCACACGTCCCTCCCCCGCCCGACCCGCCCCGCCCCCCTGGACCCCAGCCACCGCACCATGTGGTGCATGTCGCCGCAGCACCAGCGGCGGTTGGAGTACGCGTTGGCGGGGTAGTTGCAGGGGCAGCTGTCCGTGATGGTGATGATGACGCTAGATCCCGAGTAGCAGGCGTAGTTACGGTCCATGTAGTTGCCGTACCCGTCGGTGAAGGAGGCGGGGTTGCACATCATCTCGTAGCAGCGCCTGAGGGTTGGTCAGACGGGGGGTTGCGGGGATGCGGCTGAATTCCAAACACATCAAATAGATTTCAGGCGACCCAAGCTATTGCAATTGGGTTGTGCTCAAGAGACCATCTTTTGGGTTTCTCAAATGTTACCTCTGTTACAGCAACGCCGCACGGCACATTCAAGATAAAACAGAACTCACCTGGAACCCACATCGCCCAGGCGGTCCTGAACATCTGCCTAAACGCTCAGCTTTGGCCTGCCGGTTATACCATCATAACGCGTCGCGTGCAAAGCACCTCACTCGCAGAAGCCACAAAGCCAGCGCGCACCCCCCAACCCTTGGATTGCGAACCTGCAAGGTGTTCAAGTACCCGCAGCTGCTCGCGAAGTCGTAGTCCGCGTCGGCGAGGGCGGCGATGTTCTGGCCGGTGCTGACCATGCTGTTGGGGAGTGGGCCGTACATGCAGCAGCCTTGGTCGATGGTGGCACCTGACGCAGGTTTGGGAAGGGCAGGACACCGTCATGACCGCGTTGAAGTACGTAGGAGGAGCGGGACCGCCACAGGCGGAAGTCTTGGTCAAGGACGGCGCCGATCAAATCCTGAGCTCCACAGATGAGACTCCGACGACCCACATCCGTCGGGCAACCATGCTAACCTGACCCAGACCGGGCATGTAAGCATGCGGTGGCACGGACCTCTGGATCACGCCCTATGGCGCAAAGGGTTCTAAACCTACGGCCCGCTGCCCGGCGCTTCGCAATGTAAACTTCCAGGTCCTTGGGAACCATTGGCACAGCGCTCAACGCGTTGGCGCGTCATTCGTTCTCGGTCCAGCTCACCTCCGTCATAGCCGTAGAACGTTGCGCGGCCCGAGTGCCAGTCGTCAGCGCGCGCGGAGAAAGGCAAGAGCGCCGAGAGGAGCAGCAGCCCTTGGAATTGAACGTTGAAGCCATGAGCATCCCACGGCTGCGGTGCAGGTGCTGGCTGCGCGGTTGTTGGTGCAGCCGCCGCGCGTGGCGCTCGCGGCGTCGGCAGCGACGTAAGAAGCCATGTTACTGAGCACTTGATGACCTTGTCTTGCGATCAAAAACTAGAATTATTAACGCAGGAAATCAGCTGAAAAGAAGGTGGCTGGGCTGGCACCGTCACAAAAAGTGTTCCGGGGCTGCTGAGTTGACGGACTGGCGAGTAAACCTGACGCAGAACGAGGCGATCTGCAACAAGCAATGGACACGCAGGGAGTTTAAATTACAGGGCTACGCGCAGAGCGAGTCCCGCGTTTGCGCGACGGCAAGTGCGAATCTGCAACAGTGATTCCCCGGCTTGTCCGCGCTTTGCGCTCTCCGCACCAGATTATTCGTCAAGTCGCGCTGTGATGATGGATGGAGATAATTGCGACTGAAGAAAGGGCAAAGTTGAGAGTTGCTGAGCTGGAGGAAGGGTGGCGAAAATATGACCGATATAATTACGCTAACTGCCACCGCAGATCACGATGCCCGTGGGCTCAATCTAGAGCTAAGATGTAAAAAGTTATGCCGCGTGGAGGTCTGAAGACATTTGGTGCAGGTGCGCCCTTATGTCGAGGCCAAGCCTGCCATGCGCGCTGTTCGTAGCTGTCGTGCGATTCGTACCTTTTGCAAAATCGAGTGCATGCCGACGAGGCATTCGGCCTCGACCTCATTGACGCGATACGAATTAACCTGCAATGATTGACATGATATTTACTTACGACCCGTAGTTAGAAGAGCCTGAGATGGTGTGATGACGACGACCTACGACAAACGATTATACGAGCCGACGCATGATATGGTGGATCCATCCATACAAAGCCATTCAAAACCACATGTATACATTTAATATATACAATAGTTAATCCAATTTCGGTCATCGGACGAGCGCGTGGCTGTTTGGTGCTGAATTCCCACATATTACCCTAAAGTTACTAACATACGTATCTATAAGGATATTCGCCAGCGCGTGAAATAACGCGCACGGAAACCCTTGGGTGATGGTTGTGTGTCGTCGCTGTCGGACTCAGACAGTCATGTATTACATCCTTGGACCCGCGTGCGAAGGTCAGACAGGTGACGAAATACTCGCTTTCTGCCCGTGATCATCGGGTTCGTTGGTTTTGGTTTAGTGTGCACGAGCGCAGTCGGTGCAACCTTTCCTGATCAAAAACAAGAACGTCCTTCCAGCGTTGCCACGAGTCATATCAGACAATTCCTGCGCAACGTGCAGGCGCTGGTACAGGCTGGTACCGAACGCCTCTTTGTCGCGGCGCGTCGCGGCATGCCAGGACGTCAGAGGGAAATAAAGCGAGCGTCAACCCAAAAATGCAGCACAAAGCTCGGTCTGCAGTTAAGGGCAATCTTCGCGCTTGACAGCGGTTTCGTGAACGCGGCACACCGGGCCTGCGCTGCGGAGACGCCGTGCTGCAGCGCAGCGACAGTGGCAAGGCGCCCAGCTCGGACTCAGGCAAACCAAATCCCGCGCCCTGCGTAGTCCAGTGGGCTTGAGCGGTCAAAACGACCTGACAGACCCCCTCACCCCCTCAGACCCGGCCCGGGGTAGCACAGTCCGTTGTGCGGCGCGATGACAACCCCTCCCCGCTCCACTCGGTCGATGCACACCTCTCACACACTCACATACGGTACCGTACACTCAAGGACACTCCACTCGCTTGCTCCTCCCCTGATCACTTTCGATGCTCCAAAATTCTACTCGGTACTCACTGTCCCGCATGGCAGGGCCTCTCGACGCTTCAATCATCAGCGGCGCACTCAGCTAACCCCTCATCTCCTCGCCATGCCCTCCCCTCCCCTCCGCTCTCAAGCGCTCCAAGTTCACCACACACCAGTACATCAAACTGCTCACACACTGTTTCGGATCGCCACCCCGTACGTTGCGCCCGAGCCGATGCCTCAGCCCCAAGGCCGCATCTAAGACCTCCAGCCTACGCTCCGAAGGTGCCTGCCGGACGACGGCGCAGCAAGCGCAGCACAAGCTCCACCCCGGAAGCCAAACAGGCCCTTACCGGCACCGGCCCTCGAGTCATCAAATACCGAAAACTCGAACAGTCATGCCGGCTCCCATGCCTGTGCGCTGCCGCCCCCAAAATCTGACCCTGACGTGGCCAAACCACTCGATGGCTTTGTATTCATTACGGGTTGCTTGGCCGAGACGCCCGGCTGCGACATGCTCTCCGGTTGGCGCCCACCGGGTCATCGGAGTCGTTGTAAGCTGCGACACGGAGCGCCCTTCACACGAGACGATGCAAACCCAGATGCAAACCAGTGGGTCATCGCCCCTCCCGGCTGTTGCAGCATGGCCCCGCATGCCGCATCCTAGCGATTCTCGTAACTTACTTGTACAGTCCCCTAAACACCACATGTACACGTCAACTATCCCGGCGCCCACTCCCTCATCGGCCGTCTCCAGCTCCCGCCGCCGGCTCTCCCCCCGCAGCTGCGGCTTCCACCACCGCCGGCTTCACTTTGTCTCTACACATCCGCTCCAGCGCCGACCAGAGCTCATCCACCTGTTCCTTGCCGTACTGCGTGCCGGCAAGTCGGAGGTGCTTCGGCTGCGGCGCGCGGTCCAGGTAGAAAGCCCCGGGTTGTAGGGCGGTGGGGTCCTGCGGCAGGGCGGCGGCGGCCCAGACAAGAGGCGAGTCGGGGGTGGCGGGATGCGACCAGGCCACCGCGGGGCCTGCAGTGGGGCCCGTCAGGGTGCCCGCAAACAAGGCAGCAATGCACCAACGATGGCGTGAATCTTCCTCCTCCCCCGCCCCCTCCTACCCCGGGGACTACGACTGCGTGTTCGGTGCGTCACAACGTCTCTGCAGGCCCGGCCGCGTTGAGATCCAACCCCGGTCTGGCCTTTGTTCAAGTTAATCCCAGATCCCAACCCTGCCGACATGTAAGGCAATACCCGCATGTTGTGCATGAACCAATGTCGCAGCAGATGACCCGAAAGCGGGACCGTCGACTCCCACCAGGAGGAACCCCCGCCGCGCCCCGCCTGCTATGTTGGTATCGCATCACCTGTCCGTTCATCCCCCCTATCCGTACCGCGCTACCGCAGGGCCCGTGTCACCACCTGCCTGCAGCGCCAGCCACACGATGGTGTCGGCGCCCTGCGCCACCTCCCGGAAGGAATTCCGGTAGAAGCTGTAGAAGCCGGGAATGGACTGCTTAACGCCCTCAGTGGTGGCCCAGCCCGGGTGCATTGAGTACACACCCACGCCTGCAGTGTACGATGACGCGGGCGAACCGGGTCAAACACGGGGACGCGGGCGCGGACGCAGAGTTATTGAGCGACCCGTGGGACACTCTGGGAGGGAGACAGGACTGGCGTGGGCCGGGACAAACACGGGGACGCGGGCACAAAAACGCATCAGCAACGAGCGACCCGTGGGACACACGGGCCGGAAGAAGGTTCTTGGCAAGGCGCGAGGACTGGCAGTCAGCGACCCAGATTCAGTGTCGCATTCAGGGCTGAGGAGCGCTGGCGCGGCAGGGGGATTGGATGCAGTCTTCCGTCGCGTAAACAGATTACCAGAGCCAGCCCCCTCCTCTTCCCGGTCCCTTCCCTTCAGCCCTTCTTCACCGGGCCTTTGCTGTGGCAGCAGCGCAGTTTGGATATGATTACCAATCTCCTGCATTCCCCCTTCAGCCCACCTTGGGGCCCCCACAGCTCCGCGAACCGCTCCGCCAGCGCCACCTGCCGCCGCTTGTCCCGCGAGTACGCCACCATGCCGTCGTAATTCTTGGTTTTCAAATCGTCATTGCTCACGTGCTGCACCTGTGGACGCGGGCGCACCGCAGGACGGCATGATCGTACACAGTCGTCCTGCCCCCAGCCCCTCCTCCCGCCAAGTCAGCCGGCCGGGCCGCGCAAAGCGCCCTACGCGCTGTGCCGCAAGCGAAGCTGGTCCCCTTCCTCCGCCCTTTCAGCCCTTCGCCCTGCGCCAGAGGCCAGACGCCGCACCTCCAGAGGTGACGTGTACATGCCCCCGCTGGATATGAAGATGACCCGGGAGGGCGCACTGCGGCGCAGCACCGGGCCCAGCGCCCAGGTCAATGCGAAGGCGCCCAGGGTGCTGGTGGCGAAGCAGCTCTCGTAGCCGTCCGCACTGGCCACGAACTCGTGCACCTGGGGGCGGTGGTGGCAAGAGAGGTGCCATACGGGTTTGGGGATGGTCGGAAGGGAAGGGATGGGAAGGGAAGCGCAGCGAAAGGCGGAAGCTGCCCAGCGTGGGACGGACGGCGAGACCGCTCGAGCTGCACTGCAAGAGTCCTGAGCTAAGTGGCGCGGATCGGCAAGCCAAGTGGGTTCGACCCAGATCAGACCCAGATCAGACGGTCTTGGATTGGGCCGATCCGAATCACACGACGGCCTGGTACACCGCCGGTGCGCTGGTCACGTCCCATCATCGCTGCTATACAAGGATCCCATGTGGCACTGTGTTCATCATCCCGGCCCACTTCAGGCAACTAAAGGCATCGATTTCGGGAAACCCCAAGCCGTGTCTCGAGCACCTGTGTGAGCCCAGGGTTTCCCCCCTAGAAGCACCCGGCCCTCACCGGGGTGACCCGGCCCACACAGCAGCCCTGCTCTGCGTCGCGCTGATCGCCGTACACGCACCAGGATTCCCGCGTTGTTGACGAGCACGTGCAGGGGCCGTCTGGCCGCCTCCCAGTCACGGACCAGCGAATTGATGGACGCAAGGCTGGACACGTCGCACACCTGGTGGGTGGGGAGGCCCGGGAAAGCAGGAGCCGCAAGCCACGAGGCGGGGTGGGAGGGAGGCGGCAAGCGGGCGGCGGTTGAAGCACCCATATGGTGGCGTCCAGGGGGGTTACGAACAAGCAGAGTGTTTGACTGTTCGGCGCGTTCAGTACCGCGACATGCTGTTGTATCAGTGGTCGAATTATCTCCATCCGTTGGGCGGAGAGCTTTTTTGAGTCCGTCCAGCACTTGTGGTGGTAGCAGGGCGGGGATCCCGCATCTCCTGACCCGCGCTGCCCTCAGTGCCCCCGCAGGGACGAGCTCTCATGGCACGGCTGCATTCGGCACACGGGACCTGAAGCCGCAACGTCGAGCTCCCCTCCCCCAGGCCCGGGTTCGTCCTGGACTTGTCCTTCGTTTCATCCCCCGGACACAACCCCAACCCCTCCTCAGTGAGTCTCGAACGTGGCCTCCACCGAGCAGCAGGCCCGCAGCGCCGACGGCCGCTCTCCCAGCTCCACCAACCGCCGTATCCAGGCCGTCGTTTCCGTGCCGGCCAGTGCACTGGCACAGCTCCGCAACCCACGTGCGCAGCAATGCTGCAAGCCAAAACCCCGGCCTGGCCTATTTCGACAGAGCATTACGCTGGTTGTGGGTGCAGCACGTGGATCAGTGCAGCACCTGCAAGCAATCGCTTGCGGTTCGCATCAACAGGCACGCACCTGCAGGTGCACGTCTTGGTTACCGGTCGCCTCCCGTACTTTCTGTACGGCCTCCTCGCCGCGTTGAGGGTTGCGGCACACCATATACAGCGTGGCGCCACGGCGAGCTAGCTCCTGACGGGGCCAACGAGAGTTTGCGGGACTGAACAAGTAGCAATTGATAAGGTGGACGGAGGTAGACAGTGACGGTGCCCTGCGCATGCGCGCTGCAGACACGGGACGACGGACTTTGGCCGCGCTGCTGCCGATGCACGCACCCGCGACGTTTCAAAGCCGAGGCCCTGGTTGGCACCAGTGACCATGGCGACCTTGCCGTCCAATCGCCGTTCCATAACGCTGCGGGTAATGGAAAGGCACGGAAGTGGCATGACCAACTCAGGGGCTTCGGAACAGCTCATACACTGTCCCACGAGTGGGATTAGTTCTCTTGATTTCTTGATCGCGCAATGGTGTCAAGGGGGGGCATTCTGTGTCCAGCGACCAAGCCTCGTCTGTCACGGGCCTCGCACCTGTTATCCCAGGTCGCCGACGCACGCGCAAAGCCATTCTTCCCGAAATTTTTTGAACCAAAAAGGAGGAAGCCAACGTTCCGCAGCACACCCATGTCAACAAACAACTTGTTTGGTTTCCGCGTTGCAAGCGTTCTACTGCACGCAGATGATGAACACGTATGGCAGTAAATGCAAGTAGATTTAGTAAAGAATTGTAGAACGCCCAAGGTGTATGGATGAAGGTGGTGTCAACCTCTGAGGACCTGTGGTGGCGTCAACCCAGAGCCGCGTCAACCTTGTGGGAAAAACCAGTCCAAATGCGTCTTCAGTGTTACACAACAAGGAATTTGCAGGAAAATGTCTTTGTGGGCTATGGCTTTATCATAAGTTAAGACAAATTCTGAATTGAGCCAGTTGGTTACAGGACCGTTGCTGGTAACTGGCTACGAGTGGACAGCTGCGTCGCGGGCATGACGGGCTGAGTTCCATACCGTCCTGGGCCACCAGCAGTAATCACACACGTATGCCGGCCACGTGCTACCATCTCATCAAACGCTCGGCTCACCGGCTTTCCCGAAGCCAGTGAGCCACGCACCCAGAATCACCGTCCTGGGGAACACTGCCTACCCAGAATCGACCAAAGAAATGACATCGCGCAGCAGGTCACAAGACGCTCAATGTGGTCCCTGCAACCGCAGTGAGCCCGCCCTGGAGGGGCCCTGGCACGCTCACCAGCTTTGCGGTTCACGAATACGCGCACGCCGCAAGAACTTTGATACCAACAACAGGCCATGCCCAAATATCCTTCTTCACACACGCATCACCGACACGAAGCCACGCCATCCGCTCGCGTAGCGTTCTGATGAACGGTTCGCATCAGCGCAGCGATGGCAGCTGTTGAAGGTAGTAAGAGGCATGATGCAGCCTACATACGCGGCACGCGGCGGCCAACCACCTTTAGTGTACCCGCGTTCGACCCACTTCGCCGAGCTGTCGGCACGTGTGTCCGCCGATTGACCCCGCGACCTCCATCACATCGCATCACTCCAGCAGCTGTGGAAGGAGCCCAAAGTCATCGAAGTTGAGTGCCACCGGCGGCCTGCAGAGCACAGCAACGCCAGTTAAGAGCTGCGTCGGAAGTCCCGAGGAGGATCTGTGCCAACTTTCGCAGCAAGCATGACAGAAACCAGAGTCACTCACAGTAGGCCAGTGGGCCAAAAACCAGAACAGCCGCGGTTCCGCCTCCGCTGGCCTGGACGCAAGTCATGGCGTGAGGTCCGTCGCCGCCGCCTCGGTGTCTGGCAGCCCCTCAGCATCAACCCTCACACCCTGCGCACGCGTTTCCCGTCCGACGCCCCAGCTCCCCGACTCCCAGTTACCCCCAGCCCCAACCTACGATGTGGACTTGTCGGCGCGCACTGGCACGAACCAGATGTGGCGGCTCGGCGCGCCCCGCATCTCCAGCTGCACAAACACTCCGGGCTGCTGCTTGCTCCCGCAGGCCGACGGCCAAGGCTTACGTGTCCAGAGCTGGGGACGGGCAGGCGGGCATGTCCCTTGAGTCAGCTGCAGAACGGCGCTCGGGCAAAGAGCACGCCAGCCAGTAACGCTGTCCCGCACTAGCCCGCTAAAATGACGTCCTCGTTCCAGATCCCTCTACCCGCCCGCTGCCTGACGCGTATTCCACGTACGGGAATGTTGTACTGCCCCAGCGGCGATTTTAAGAGCCCGCTGCAGGGCGGCATCGGTTTCACACTCCATGCGACGTGACCGGCCATTCACCGGATCGCCCGTGACCCAGGTCGCATTCGTTTTTTCAGCATGTCGCTCGTATCCTGTTATCCGGCAACACTCCCTGCTGTCCCCTGCCGTCCCTATCCCTACCTGCGGAAACGACACGGCCGCCTTGGGCACTACTGCGAGCACCGCCACAGCATCCAAACGCTTGGCCGCCGAGCGCATCCCACCCACGAAGTCACCAAGCATCTCGGGCGAATCAAAGGCGTGTATGGCCATGATGTGCGCCTCTTTCTCCTCATGGGCCTCGGCGGCAGAGCCTGCAGAGGAGGCCGGCCCCAGACCCGGGGGACATCGGATGGCGGGCGGGGTTTGCGGGGAGGTGTGCGTCAGGCGACCCGGGTTGATGTCGCAGCCAGACGCGACTGCGAGGCGTTTCGCCGGCTGCTGCTTTTGGTGTCCTGGGAATGCTGCGCACATGTGGCGCACAATCACACGCGAAGCCTAGGAGACCATGACAGATCAGGCTCGCAACCCCGAAGGGTTGCAACCTTAGGATGGAGCCTACAAGAGCAAGCGCGTGCGTAACCCGTCTGCCTCCTGGAACAGCAATGGGGCAGCCCCACGTGCCGACCTCCGCCGCCAAAATCTAAGGCGCGTCACGCCCCCCGAGTGCGTGACAGATACTTTACCGACCTGTGATGGTCGGTAAAGTATCTGTCCTCTCCGGGTTGGGTCGGGTTCGCATTTTGCTTGTTACTGCACTGGCGGCAGCGCGGCCGCGCCGCCACGCGCCCGCGCGCGGTCTCTATCTTTCCGTTGCTATGCAGGTACCGTGCCCCGTAAGTATACTGAGTTGTGCTGGGTGTGCCCGGGTTCGTTCTTCGGGTTTATTTCTTTTTTCAATTGAACCCCCCTAGTGACCGGCACGCAACCTTCGACGCCCCGCTTCCGACCTGACCTGGTCAGGTCCAGAGATGAGGCTACCTGCACGAGGGGCTGCCCGCACCTCCTGATTGCGCCCCAGCCCGGCCGCGGCCCACGCGCCCCCCACCTGGTAGGAAATGCAGCGAGGGAGCGAATCCCGTCGCCGACTCTGCCACGTTATCCAGAGCCGTCGCCGCCAGCTCACGGCAGAAGTCCGTCAGCCGCGGCGCGCCGGCGCCGTTGGCCGTGATGGCGGAGAGCAGCGACGACTCCAGGGTCTCCTGTTGGCCGAAAGGGCCGCAAGGCAAGGACGCAGCGCTTGGTCCAATGGCCACATGGGGGTACGCGCCCGGGCACCGCCGCGGAAGTCCCTGCCTATTGCAGCATTCGCAGCGATCGATACCCCCGATTCACATACACTGCTGACCCGCGGCCCCAGATAGGGATCTCCCCACTTGACTGGAAGGCACAGCGTGTTCGAGTCAAGATCCACGTGGCTGTCGCAGCCATTTCCAGAAGGGCCGCCAGGTGTTGTCGCGCGCGCGGCCATCTGCCACTCATGGCCCCCGTGCCATCCAGCCGCAGCTTGCGACAAGGAATCGGCAGTTTACCTCTTTGCGCAACGACGAGGAAGCCTTTGATTTGAGCAGCTTCGTTAACGTGCGGATCTTGTTGGCCAGCTCCTTATTGCTGGCGCCATCACCATTGACGTGCACGGCCGACTGGTACACCTCAAGGGCCTGGCCGGGAAGGTGAAAGAACCCGAAAGCGAATGAACTCGGTTCCAGTACAAATGTATGCGCGTGTGCGTTGAGGGAAGTAACCCGCGTCTGTGCGTATGTGTATGTGTGCTCCATATCTGATGGGTCCTTGCACTGCCCGAGGGATGCTAACCCAGCCCTAAATCCAAAGCACTCTCCCCCTTTGCGAGGAAAGGAGAGGGGCGTGAGGAGCCGCATCCCCCCTTTGTTTGATTGTGTATGTGCAAGCAATCGTAAACCACACGCTGGCCTGCCCCCAGGCGCAACTCACCTCGTGCAACTTGTCTTGTGTCTCCAGGACAGCTGCTTTCCGGAAGTAACCCTTCTCCCAGTCCGGCTTCAAGGATATGCACTTCTCCGCATCCTCCAAAGCCTTTGTAACCTTATTCAGTTTCAACAAAGCCGCGGACCGGTTGCTGCACGGTCATGTTGGGCACAGGGAAGGGCGCGCACACGGGGTGTAACATGTCCGAAGGGAAAGGACCAGATGTGATAGCAGCACCCGCCCAGCCCAACTTCACCCCCGTTGGCATCCAATCTAGGTTGGCCCCAGTCCGTTTCGAGTAGGAGCGGTACGTCCAACCGGGCAGGCCAGCTCCTCCCGTACCTGTAGAGGACAGCGTTCTGCGGGTCCTCCTTAATAGCTTGCGTGTATAATGCTGCTGCTTTCAAAAAATTCTCCTTCTTAAACTCCTCATTGCCTTGATCCTTGAAGGAAACCATGGTGGCGACGCCACGATCGCGCGCGCTTTGCAGCTGCCCTTCCCCTACGACCGTTATGGTGTAATACCTGCTAACGATAGTAAATTCAGTCCTGCTAGTAATTTTATGAGCAATGCTCGACGGTACGCTGCTCTGTCGGGGTCAACGATGAAGTCTCATGACGGCATTCAGTCCTTGTTGCCGCTCATGCCATAACTTGTATTCATTACTGGCAGTTGGGTCGGCACACTCAATAATCGCTTGGCAAATCATTACGGGAAGCCGTACGCCTGTAGACCGTGCCCTGTTCCACTAGAAAGGGCGTGCCGCACACCCGATTTTGCAGGATGCGTCCCTCGGATAGCATCGGCCATATCCAAGTGCTGTAATGGCACAAACTGAACAGGCCGAAAGCGGCCGAGTTTCAAAAAATGATGAGCAAGCGGTCGTACGTGTCGACATTCATTCATGGCCCTTGCAACAACGCTGTTTACTGCCAACGAGCGACGAATCGCTGCAGAGATACCAATGGCACAGCGTTGACTACCAGTTATCACCTTTTCGGACATAATAATAATAATACTAATAATACTAATAATACTAATAATAATAATAATAGTACGCCGGCCGAAGCCTGGCGTGTATTAAGGGGGTGGGGAACTGAGGGGTGGCGTAGTCACCCCTGTATGCCCGCACCACCGGGGAAGCCTAGGTTGGTTATTATCATTTTATCCCACCCTCCATCACTCGCCGGGTCCGGATGATTGCGCCTGCGGTTTCTATCGTGTGTCGATGGATGTGCAGGCAGGTGCTGTGGGCCTGGTCGGTAGTCGCTCCGAGTCTGCAGAGGAGCGACTTAAGTGTAGTCGGCAGGGTTCCAGTACTGCCCAGTGTAACTATTTGCTCCTCAGCGTAGTGCACTGTCCACCCCGCCTTTGTTAGTTCCTCTTTGAGTCTGGCATGCTGCGTTGTCTTCTGTGTTAGTTTGTCGGCATGCTGTAGGTCGCCAGTGTACCCCACTTCGATGATGTACACCTCGTGCTTGGTCTTGTCCACGGGTCCCTGGTAGCGTTTGCGCTTGGTTTTGTGAGAGGCGAGTGTGGGTATGAACATTATGTCAGGTCGGAGGCGTCGGATCTCCTCTTCAGTCAGATGCGGCAGCATCCATTTGGGTACCCGCGTGCTACTGCAGAACGGTGGGATATCCTCTGCCTTGCCCGCGTCCATGACCATGAAACCGCCTCCGTAGCGGCCCCTGTTGAGGCAATCCGCAATAATGCGTGTCGCCTGGTTGTGCCGGTTGATGTACATGCCTTTAAACGTCGCGTGCTGGCAGCCTCCAAGTATGTGGGCTCCGGAGTCCGTTGTGGGGCCCGACGGGTTGCAATTGCGGCAGACCGGGCAGTGGCCATCCCCGCCGCGACCGTACAATTTCTTCAGCTTCGCATTATACAAGAGTCCGTACCGTGCCTTCAGCACTTGGATTTTTAGCCAATGACTAGTGTGAGAGCTGTTCAAGTAGGCGTTGCTGCATTTAGAGTCTAGCTTTGTCGACGCGTCGCGCCATTTTTCAGTTAGGGTCGTGTCGGATGTATATCCCGCGAACGTTTTCTTTTGGAGACCTTTGAGAATGCCCCTATTAAGGTCATTGGTATATAGTCCTGTGTCTTTTTGTCGCAGCCAGGCCAGCTTATCGTACGGGGCGTTATCTGCGGCCTCAATTACGGTTGGCTCGGCATTACCATGGGCTACCGCAGTTGCGCCTTCATCGGCCTTATCGTTACCATGAATTCCAGTATGTGATTTTACCTTTATGAAATGGACAGTCGTGTTTTGTTGGGTGCAGACGTACAGCATCTCAACAATTTCCATAAGCAAGGCTTTATGTTTGGAGATATGTAATTTATTGGGTTCATTGATGGCTCTTTTTATGAGATCCAGTGATGCGTGTGAGTCAGTTGCTATGGTTAATGCGCGTATAGCCGACAACTCAGCCCGCTGGATTGTATTTGTACACCCTTCCCCGGCCGGGTCTACATGTAAGGTTTCCCCGGTAAGTTCGCAGTATGCTGCCGCACCAAGTCTGTTCGGGCCGTCGCCTGCGAGCGGTTTGACGCAACTACCGTCAGTCCAAGTTATAGTATGCAATGGGATACGTAGAGGCATGGTGCCCGGGAACGCTTCCGCGAGCTCCCGCCGGAGCTCCTGTGCCTCTCGCCGGGGCACTTGTACTGTGGGCCTGGGCCTGGGCGTTGCCGAGTCGTTCATTCGTCGCATGGTCTGGGCAACCTTGCACGGGTAGGGTCGTTGGGTATGGCGACAATGTTCATCGCTGTCGTGCATGCGTAGGTGTTTCTTAGGTAGGCCGAAGGTCTCCGCGTCTTGGAGTTTCTGGAGGAGCGCCTTCATCGAGCGGGCATTCAGCCCACGCAGAGCTGTGTCGTTGGCAATGACGAAGATGTCCAAGCCCCCTTTGTACCCAGGGGTCAGGGTATCGGTGCCAACGCCTCCGGTGAGTGAGCACGTCAGACCGCGGCTGATCCGGCCGAGGTAAAACATGTAAGGGGTATCCAGAAGCGAGGTGTGGGCCCCGCTTTTGGTGTGAGGGGCAACGAGCAGTGTAGCTGTGGGTGCTGCGGACGCTGTGGTGTGCATCGCGCCAGCAACCGCCCACATTGCTGCCTTCTTGACACTGACGGGGTCAGGGTCGGATGCGCAATTGAGAGCCCTGTGAATGGTTGGGAATAGGCGTCCACGTTGGCCCCGAACAGTTGATCTTCTGCATGTACACTGAAGTAGCATTCAATTTCTTCGGCACTGTTCAGTGGTGATGAGAACCGCTCCGCGACAGGGCCGGAGTCTAGGTCCTGCAAGGCTTTAATGAGTACGCACCGCAGGCGTTCGTTAATAGTGGCCTGCGATCTTGGTGGGCCTTTGACCGCTCGACCGTTGGGGTCTCTGCTGTACCTCAGGAGGAGCCGCGCGACGTCTTCAGCAAAGCCGCCCTGGGCCGCGAGGCTTCTGTGGACCTCGGGTAGGCCGTCGATGCGTGGTGATAGCGCTTTCGCAGGGTATCAAGGCGTTGCATGCTGAGTGTCCCCACACATTTCCCTCTTGGGTCATAGACGAAGGCCGTTGCGTCGTCGGTCGTATTGCCATCAGCTGTGCGCCGGCCCAGCTGTATCTGGTACCGCCCCGTAGGTTGCGTGTCCGTGTACGGGTTACACGGCGAAGCCTCAAGGGTAGTGTTCGCGCGGATGAGTCGTGCGCGATGTGCGTGGTCCAGGGGTGGCTGGTCCCATCGGCCTTGCCGCTGCTGGTTCGTGAGGGCGGTGTCGCGGGGCTTGGTGTACACCAATCGGGGAGCCGCGCTGCGCAGCTGTTTCTGCTTAAACCTAGCCAGGGCGTCTGGTCCGCTCGGCAGCCTCTCCAGATGTGCCGCGGGGATGTCTGACGGTTCCCACACCGCCCGTCGGAAGTAACGGTCCATCCGGGTGCCGTAGAGCCCCTTCACCGGCAGGAGCTGTTTCGGCACGTACCCCATGCTTTTGTACGCGTCGACAACTGACATCGGGATGATTGTGTCGTTCCATCGGACTGTGTAGTACCGTTCATGTGTCGCTGCTGATTTGCCCGTCCCGACTTTCTGCTTCTTGGAGGGTCTCGCGCTTGTGGGTGCGACTCGTTTAGTGATGGGGCCCGCGAGGACCTCGGCGATGTCCTCCGCTTCATTGTACAGGTCGTATACTAATTGCTGCTGTCCCGTGGTGTCCTCGGCTTTGCCCTTTCCAGACTTCCAGGGGATACAGTTTTGGAGGATCTGCTTCCGAGTGACTTGCCACTGTGGCCGCCACCACTGGGGGATAAGATGCTCCTGATGTGGCGTCGATGCTGGCGACACTGTGTACGGTCCGGATGTTCGCGGCTCGTCGCCGAGTTCCACCTCTACAGTAGTCATTAGAGCGGCGTCCTCGGCGCCATCGCTCCGCCGAGCGCGGGGCGCCGCTGGCGTGTCATCAAGCCCTTTGCTGGCGAGGTACGCTAGGACAGGGTTTGGGGATTCTGTGCCCTTCTCCTCGTCTAGCCTGGGGGCCCTCCTGATACACGGTGTTTCACGGTTTATTGGGTTCGGGGGTGGCCGCGGTCCTTGTGCGACGGGTCCTTGCAGGGTGCCAAGGCTGGGCACGCATTTGCGTGTGTCCTGCCGCAGCGCGGCCATGACTCGCCGTGTTTCCATGCATGAGGTGCGGTGTTCAGGAGTGGGATCGTGCAGCTGCACTCTGTGGATAGCCGCGTTTTCTGTTCCGACCGCCTTGTTATCACAACGTGTGTTGTTGTTGATGAAGTCTAGTTGCCTTTGTCGAAGTGAGCTCTTGCGCTTGCACCCAACTCGCTCGGCTTCCGCAGGCATATCCAGCGGTGGTGACGCTTCGGACTCCGGTGAATTTGCCGGCGGCGTGGCCTTCTGACGGATCCTTGTCGCGGTCGCACTCCACACAACTGGTGCGTTGCGGCTGACGTGCGGGTCAAGGGATGGCGTTATGACCGGTGTCGGGAGGCTCGATTTGTGCCTTAGGCCGGTGAATGTCGGGTTATCCGGGATCGCACGGAGTTTCCTGTCTTCCAGCGGCATCGCGGACGTCCATTTGCGTGGGTCGTGCATGCACGAGTGTGGGGCGTCGGGGCATTGGGAGCTTACGGCCAGACTCAGTCTGTTCAGCGATACCTTGTGCCGGTGCTGCACCTTACCCCGGGGGAAGAGTTTTTGAAGCTCAGCGGTCGTGATCAGGTGCCGTTTGGTGTTCTTATCTATAAGTGAGTGCATATCAAGACCCAGCTCTGTCAGCGGGAGCAAGAGCCTGTACGGCAGAATCTCTTCACGCGATTCCTGCTCGGCATTGACGGCGGTGGCTGCCGCCATAAGTGTGTTCAGGGAGGTGGTGTACGGCCTGCCTTTATCGGTCACCACGATGCCGTGGTCGCGGGCGAGCGTGAGTTGCTTCAGAGTCGTGTAGAAGCTGCTTTCGCGCCTCAGCGTGTGCATCCTGGTGTCGGCGGCTAACTGACACTGCAGTTCCAGCATGGCTCTTGTCACAACGCCGAGCCGTCCCTCGTCGTTTAGGGAGAGAATCAGGGCGCGCGTTGCAGTGCGCGCATAGATCGGGAGCAGGGATCCTACCCCCAGTCCGTATTGCTCGGCTGGTAGTAGCACGGCGCGCGTGGGGAAGCTGGAGGGCAGGCCGTAACAGCGGCGGGCGATGCGTGCTATCATCGCATCCAGGAGTCGTACATCGTTTGGAGTATACGCCATGGTGGGAAAGCTGTATGTCACCACTGTTTGGATACAGCTCTGTATAATCCTTATACACTGATCTGGCGTCGCCATGGAGCCTTGTAATAAGTCTCCCTTATCCCGTACTGCTTCGCAGACATGAGTCATTTGGGCGCTCCAGTTGAGAGTCATCGTTATAAGCACCCCAAGGTACTTGTATGGTTCGGTGGGGGAGATGTACGGCACTGGCCGATCACTGATTTTGACTTTCGCATCAAGAGCCGCTTTGAGCGTGCGTTCGCATGTCGGTCCATTCAGACCGCGGTCGGACCATGCCTTGCGGTGCAGGATGCCTGTCACAGCGCATTTCGAGTGATTCACTTGTAGACCCGCCCACTGGGAGTACAGGCTAATCTTGTCGCACTGTGTCTGCAGGTCCCGCGTGGTGTTGGTCAGCACCGCAAGATCGTCGGCATAAGCAGCCGAGCTGCAGTGATAGCGGGCGTTCAGGTCGTCGGAGAGGCATCCGTACTGGTGCCCTCGCCCGCCAACATGGAGCCATCGTAGGAGGGGCTCAAGAAAGATGATGAAGAGCACTGGTGAAAGTGTATCCCCTGGACCGTGCCTCTTTCGATTTGGATTGGCGCTGTGGTACCATGTTCTGTCCGGATGCTTGTTCGGGCCTGGCTGTAGAGGTTGCGGACAACACGGATAAGGTCGTCTGGCAGCCCAAGGTCGTACATGATTTGAAGCAGCAGGTCGTGGTTGATCGTGTTGAACGCCGAGGAGAAGTCCACGTATAGGACGTACAGGTCATTCCGCGAGAGCCCGGCATCTTCGATTGCATGGAGCAGGTTCTGGATTTGCCGCTCTGTGTTTCTGTACCGAAGGAAGCCTTCTTGGGCCTCGCTAAACAGGGCCAGCTCCGGTGCGACGTCTCCGATAGACACCGTGATGAGGCTGGTCCAGAGCTTATACAGCGTATTTGCTAGGGCGATGGGTCTCCTGTTCTTGAGGAGGAGCCCATCGCCAGGTTTAGGGAGCAGCACCGTGACAGACTCTGTCCAATCCTTCGGCGTGTGGGATTTGACCCACATAACTTTCATGAGGTCGTGGATGGTGGCCTGTAGGGCATCGGGCAGCGCCTTGAGGAGTTCGTTGGGAAGGCCGTCGGGTCCCGGCGTTTTGTTTCGGGCTAAGTGCTGTATGCATCTGCTGTAGTTAAAAGGGTCAGCGATGCTGCTCAGCAGGACGTGGTCGTCGGCCTTCTTCGGGCTGGTGAGGTGGAAGGTGTCTGGCGCCGTGCCCTGAAGGAACGGATACGTCCTGGGTGCCTCCTCCGGTCTGTACTGTCCAGTTTTCGGTGTGCCTATCGTGGCAGCCTGGATCTTGAAGTATTCATGTACGGCATCAAGGATGGAGTCGGGTTCTGTGCAAACTTTGCCCGAGGTGGGGTGTCTTACCGCGGGCAGCCCTCGTTCAAGCTCATCTTTGCTGAAAATGGCTTGGTGGGCTCGTCGTGGGCGAGTTGCGACCAGATGTTGGCGGCGACGTTTCGCAGCAGCAATGTTTTTCTTGCGCTCGATGGTCAGTGCCTGCCTTATCTGGGTGCCAATTTGTCGAATCGTGTCGCGAAGGCGTGCACCAGGGCAGCGAGTTGCGTCCGCGGGTGTGTGTGCCGCGGCTGTTTGCCTAGGGTCGCCTCCTTCCGCGGTAGCGCCGTTGTGTTCGACTGGATGAGGCTCTGAACAGGTCTGGTTTCGCAGTTCTGCTTCGTATTCGTGTTTGAGCTGCACATGTTCCCGGTGCAGACGTTGCACGTATCTGCTGACTGTGCGCTTAGGGTGTATTTTTCCCGTGTTAGGTGGCTTCTGCGTGCACATTTCCAGTAGGATGGCAAGCCCTTTATTGAGGGTCACTTGCAGCATCGCGGCCGCAGCTTCCACGTTGGTCCTCTGCACGCTCTCAAGGGATCGCAGCGTCGACATGAGATGTGTCGCCGTTGTGCTGTTGGGGTCTGCGGCGTGTTTCGCCAGACCATCCTCAATGTCGCGGACTGCGGGATGCAGGTAGTCGTGAAGCGCAGCGATATCGGATGTGAGTGTGGCGTCCATTCGTGTCTGTGCTGCACAGATCGTGGCACGTGGGACCGGCAAGATGACGTTTTTCCATTTTGCATTAACGTGGTCTGCCGCTTCTTGGGTGGCGCGCGTGGGTGTTTTGGCACTTTTCGGACATACCAGCACTTGTTGGGGTTCAGCCGTCGGGGTCGTTGGGTTCGAGTAAAGTCGTTAAGCCAAACAGCCATGCGTGTTGCCCAACGCAGCCGCACTAACAATCCAAAACATCCAAACGAGGTGTCGAAACCTCAGCAAAGCCTACCTGACACGCCATATGGTCGAAGAAGACAATATCTGACCGGGCCCGACGTTGGCCAAGGGCTGCTGACCCAGCCTTAAGGGAAAGACCGCCGAAGCACTCATCCCCGGCGGGATATGGGGGAGAGGGACATAAAGGGCCTCTGCTCCCTCGCTCTCAACCAACGGCACTCGCCCGATCCCCATTCTACCGAGGACCGGTGACAACGGTGCCCCCTCAAGGGATTGTGCAAAAGCCCATCCTGGGCGGGCTGCGCCTTGCAACCCGCTGTTCAACCTCATCAATCCCTTGCAGCACCCAGGGCGCGTTCCTCAGCAACTCGGATGCGCGCCCCTGCCGGTGCGGTAAAGCTAGCCTGGTCCTGCCGGACCTGCGTAAGTTTTTGGGTCTGACCAACTACTTTCGTAAGTTCATTTCGCGCTACTCTGTGATAGCTGCACCTCTGACCAATCTGAAGCGTAAGGGTGCGTTTCTGTCGCCTGCTGCTTGGACTCCTGAGTGCCAACAGGCGTTTGATGAACTGAAGCGTGCTGTCTGTGATGATGTACTTCTGCGGTTCCCTGATTACTCCCTGCCTTTCCGTATTGAGGTCATATCTGATGCCTCACTGTACGGCACCGGCGCTGTCCTGTTACAGGAGGGGAGACCTGTTGCTTTCACCAGTCAGAAGTTTACGGGTGCTGAAACTCGTTACACTGCTGGGGAGCAGGAACTGCTGGCTGTCATCCACGCTCTGAAAGAATGGCAGTGTTACCTTGAGGGTCGCCCCTTCACGCTGAAAACTGACCACAAGCCCCTTACGTTCCTGCAAGGTGTGCCCACTCTGAACCGTCGTCAAGCCCGGTGGCTTGAGTACATGGCGCGTTTTGACTACACCTGGGAGTATCTGTCTGGTTCGATGAACATTGCTGATGCTCTCAGCCGGCACCCTAACCTGCACGCCGCAATCCTGTCTGTGACGACTCGCAGTTCTGCTCGCAAGGCTGCGGCTGTTGACCCCGTTCCGGCCGCCCCTGCGCCTGTTCGTGCACGTACGCCCGCTGACCCCGTCGCTGCCGTACCTGCCACCGCACCTGCGACCGCTGAGGCGCCCGCAACTGATCTTTTTGCCCGTCTGCGTGCCTTGTACCGTACTGATCCGTACTTCGCTGATACTGCTAGCACAGCAGCGCTCACCTGTGAGCGTGGCGTCTGGTACCGCTCCCTCCCTGATCGCAAGCAGATTGTCATTCCGAATGACGACGAGCTGCGTCGTGAGCTGCTGTCGAAGTACCATGACGGTCCCTTGGCTGGGCATCCTGGCTGCAGTCGTCTGATTGACTTGGTTACCCGCACCTTTTGGTGGCCTAAGTTGGCTGCCGACGCCGCTAACTACGTTCAATCCTGTGATCTCTGTCAGCGCAACAAGCCATCGTCCGGTAAGACCCCTGGGTTGCTGCAGTCGCTGCCTGTGCCAGCGAACCCTTGGGACAGCGTCTCTATGGACTTTGTGGTTGTGCTCCCCAAAACTGAGGGGGGATACGACGCGGTTATCGTACTGGTTGATCGCCTTACGAAGATGGTGCATCTGGCGCCCACCACCACGTCCTGTACTGCTGAGCAGGCTGCACGTTTGTTCTTTGACAACGTCGTACGTTTGCATGGTGTTCCTAAGGGCATTGTCTCTGATCGCGATCCGCGTTTCACGAGCAAGTTCTGGGGAGCGCTTGGGGATCTGCTGGATATGCGTGTGAATCTGTCCACTGCGTATCACCCCCAGTCTGACGGTCAAACTGAGCGCATGAATCGGACACTTGGTGACATGCTGCGCAACTTTGCTGGCCGTAACCCTGATACCTGGGACACTCATCTGTCTGCTGCTGAGTTCGCGCTGAACAATGCAGTGAATCGCTCCACTGGCAAGAGTCCGTTCTTCCTGAACTACGGATTTCACCCTGCGCTGCCTGTCTGGCGGGAGTTGGACGTCAACGTTCCTGCCGCGAAGCAGTTCGCACGGAGCTTTGTGTCTCGTCTGTCTGAAGCTAAGTCCTGCTAAGGCTGCTGAAGCTAAGGCTGCTGATTACTACAACCGGGGTAAGAAGCCTGTCACTTACGCCGCTGGGCAGTTGGTGATGCTGAGTACGAAGCACTTGCGTGACATGTCACGTGGGCCTCGGAAGCTTCTCCCTCGCTGGGTTGGCCCGTACCCTGTCGTACGCATGGTTGGTTCTGTTGCGGTTGAGTTGCGCCTGCCCTTGGACATGCGCATTCACCCGACCTTCCACGTGTCTCTGGTTCGTCCTTCTCATTCGCGCGCATCTGACGCCGCTGATGAAATGGATACTAGTCCTGAACCTGTTGCCTGGCTGACTGAAGACCAACCTCTGTTTTCTGTTGAACGCGTTCTGGACTACCGTTGTCGCCGCGTTCGCACTGGCAAACGGACTCGCTTTGTGCAAGAGTGGCTCGTTAAATGGGCTGGCTACTCATCTGAGCACAATTCGTGGGAACCCGCTCGCAACTTCACACCTGATCTGAAGCCTGTTTTGGATGAGGTTCGGTCGCAGGCCAAGCAAGAGTCCACATGTACTGGCTGCACGCAGCGGATCCGGCCGTCCACCACCGATAGGATTTGGTGGGCCGGTCCCACCCCCTCCCACCCCCGTCTCGGTCGGCCTAGCTCTGCAAAGCTGGCCACCCGCTGCCAGAACTCCATGACTGCGCGCGCCTTAGCTGCATCTACCGGCGACGGGGCAGCCGGTGCCCCCGCGCGGCACGGCGGGCTGTGTGCCTCCGTGGCGGGTCGCTGCGCGTAGCCCTACCCCCATGGCCGTCCGTGCCGCAAGGGCAACAATGCGAAACATCTTGCTTTACCCCCTACACATGCCATACGGCCGGGCTGCTGACCAATGAAACCGCCGCCCTGACATGCCATGCGGCCGGGCGGCTGACCAATGAATTGCCGCGCTGTCATGCCATGCGGCCGGGCTGGCCAATGAATTGCCGCGCTGTCATGCCATGCGGCCGGGCTGCTGATCAATGAATTGCCGCGCTGTCATGCCATGCGGCCGGGCTGGCCAATGAATTGCCGCTCTGTCATGCCATGCGGCCGGGCTGCTGATCAATGAATTGCCGCGCTGTCATGCCATGCGGCCGGGCTGCTGATCAATGAATTGCCGCGCTGTCATGCCATGCGGCCGGGCTGGCCAATGAATTGCCGCTCTGTCATGCCATGCGGCCGGGCTGCTGATCAATAAATTGCCGCTCTGTCATGCCATGCGGCCGGGCTGGCCAATGAATTGCCGCTCTGTCATGCCATGCGGCCGGGCTGGCCAATGAATTGCCGCTCTGTCATGCCATGCGGCCGGGCTGCTGATCAATGAATTGCCGCTCTGTCATGCCATGCGGCCGGGCTGGCCAATGAATTGCCGCGCTGTCATGCCATGTGGCCGGGATGCTGATCAATGAATTGCCGCGCTGTCATGCCATGCGGCCGGGCTGGCCAATGAATTGCCGCTCTGTCATGCCATGCGGCCGGGCTGCTGATCAATGAATTGCCGCGCTGTCATGCCATGCGGCCGGGCTGCTGATCAATGAATTGCCGCGCTGTCATGCCATGCGGCCGGGCTGGCCAATGAATTGCCGCTCTGTCATGCCATGCGGCCGGGCTGCTGATCAATGAATTGCCGCGCTGTCATGCCATGCGGCCGGGCTGCTGATCAATGAATTACCGCTCTGTCATGCCATGCGGCCGGGCTGGCCAATGAATTGCCGCTCTGTCATGCCATGCGGCCGGGCTGGCCAATGAATTGCCGCGCTGTCATGCCATGCGGCCGGGCTGGCCAATGAATTGCCGCGCTGTCATGCCATGCGGCCGGGCTGCTGATCAATGAATTGCCGCGCTGTCATGCCATGCGGCGGCCGGGCTGGCCAATGAATTG